>JABUQX010005268.1:0-13301 GCA_015478945.1 Trachelipus rathkii | reverse complement strand
CAAATATTGAAATTTCATTAAAAAACATCAATTTAAGACACCTAAAACTATTAATAAATTCGCTTTTCTGCTTTTTGAAATTGCATTTCAATGAAACACATTATTTTTTCAAATGCTGAAAATACCGTTAAAAACTCAATTTTAAGAATTACCAAATAATTTCAAATGCTGAAATTTAGGAAAAATCGTACTTTTAAGAGTTCTAAATTTGTAATGTGAAAATTTAAGAAAAAGCGTAATTTTAGAAGTTAAAATTTTTTATTAAAACAGGTTTTCACAACAAATTTAGTAAAAAATATTAATTTAAAACAAATATTTATATATCTTTAAAAAACGCAATTTTAAGACACCTAACTATTTAATAAATCACTTTTTTCTTTTTTTAATTGTATTTTAATTAAAACAATTTTTTTTCAAATGGTCTGAAAATACCGGTTAAAACTTAAATTTTAAGAAATACTTACAAATTAATTTCAAATGTTGAAATTGAGGGAAAAATCGTACTTTTAAGGTTCTAAATTTGTTAATGTGAAAATTTAAGAAAAACCGTAATTTTAGAAGTTAAAATTTTTTATTAAAACAGGTTTTCACAACTAATGAAATATTTGGTATATAAAAACAAATATTGAAATTTCATTAAAAAACGTCAATTTAAGACAACTAAAACTATTAATAAATTCTCTTTTCTGCTTTTTGAAATTGCATTTCAATGAAACACATTATTTTTTCAAATGCTGAAAATACCGTTAAAAACTCAATTTTAAGATTTACCAAATAATTTCAAATGTTGAAATTTACTAAAAATCGTACTTTTAAGAGTTCTAAATTTGTAATGTGAAAATTTAAGAAAAAGCGTAATTTTAGAAGTTAAAATTTTTTATTAAAACAGGTTTTCACAACTAATGAAATATTTGGTATATAAAACAAATATTGAAATTTCATTAAAAAACATCAATTTAGACACCTAAAACTAATATATATAAATTCGCTTTTCTGCTTGTGTAAATAGCATTTCAATGAAACATGTTTATTTTTTTTCAACGCCTGAAATACCGCCTTAAAAACTCAATTTATTAAGAATTATACCAAAGAATTTCAAATGCTTTGAAATTTAGAAGAAAAAATCGTACTTCTAAAGGAGTTCAAATCTTGTAATGCAGAAGATAGTAGCAAAAAGCGTAATTTTAGAACTTAAATTTTTTATTAAAACAGGCTTACAACTAATGCAAATATTTGGTATTATAAAAAAACAAATATTGAAATTTCATTAAAAAACGTCAATTTAAGACACCTAAAACTATTAATAAATTCGCTTTTCTGCTTTTTGAAATTGCATTTCAATGAAACACATTATTTTTCAAATGCTGAAAATACCGTTAAAAACTCAATTTTAAGATTTACCAAATAATTTCAAATGTTGAAATTTAGGAAAAATCGTACTTTTAAGAGTTCTAAATTTGTAATGTGAAAATTTAAGAAAAAGCGTAATTTTAGAAGTTAAAATTTTTTATTAAAACAGGGTTTTACAACTAATGAAATATTTGGTATATAAAAACAAATATTGAAATTTCATTAAAAAACGTCAATTTAAGACACCTAAAACTATTAATAAATTCACTTTTCTGCTTTTTGAAATTGCATTTCAATGAAACACATTATTTTTTCAAATGCTGAAAATATCGTTAAAAACTCAATTTTAAGATTTACCAAATAATTTCAAATGTTGAAATTTAGGAAAAATCGTACTTTTAAGAGTTCTAAATTTGTAATGTGAAAATTTAAGAAAAAGCGTAATTTTAGAAGTTAAAATTTTTTATTAAAACAGGTTTTCACAACTAATGAAATATTTGGTATATAAAAACAAATATTGAAATTTCATTAAAAAACGTCAATTTAAGACACCTAAAACTATTAATAAATTCACATTTCTGCTTTTTGAAATTGCATTTCAATGAAACATTATATTTTTCAAATGCTGAAAATACCGTTAAAAACTCAATTTTAAGATTTACCAAATAATTTCAAATGTTGAAATTTAGGAAAAATCGTACTTTTAAGAGTTCTAAATTTGTAATGTGAAAATTTAAGAAAAAGCGTAATTTTAGAAGTTAAATTTTTTATTAAAACAGGTTTTCACAACTAATGAAATATTTGGTATATAAAAACAAATATTGAAATTTCATTAAAAAACGTCAATTTAAGACACCTAAAACTATTAATAAATTCGCTTTTCTGCTTTTTGAAATTGCATTTCAATGAAACACATTATTTTTTCAAATGCTGAAAATCCCGTTAAAAACTCAATTTTAAGAATTACCAAATAATTTCAAATGTTGAAATTTAGGAAAATCGTACTTTTCAAGAGTTCCTAAATTTGTAATGTGAAAATTTAAGAAAAAGCGTAATTTTAGAAGTTAAATTTTTATTATAACAGGTTTTCACAACTAATGAAATATTTGGTATATAAAAACAAATATTGAAATTTCATTAAAAAACGTCAATTTAAGACACCTTAAAACTATTAATAAATTCACTTTTCTGCCTTTTTGAAATTGCATTTCAATGCAAAACATATTATTTTTTCAAATGCTGAAAATAACCACTTAAAAACTCATTTTAAAGAATTACCCAAATAATTGTTCAAATGCCTGAAATTAGGAAAAATCGCCCTACTTTTAAGAGCCTTCTAAATTTGTAATGTGAAAATTTAAGAAAAAGCGTAATTTTAGAAGTTAAATTTTTTATTAAAACAGGTTTTCACAACTAATGAAATATTTGGTATATAAAAACAAATATTGAAATTTCATTAAAAAAACGTCAATTTAAGACACCTAAAACTATTAATAAATTCTCTTTTCTGCTTTTTGAAATTGCATTTCAATGAAACACATTATTTTTTCAAATGCTGAAAATACCGTTAAAAACTCAATTTTAAGATTTACCAAATAATTTCAAATGTTGAAATTTAGGAAAAATCGTACTTTTAAGAGTTCTAAATTTGTAATGTGAAAATTTAAGAAAAAGCGTAATTTTAGAAGTTAAAATTTTTTTATTAAAACAGGTTTTCACAACTAATGAAATATTTGGTATATAAAAACAAATATTGAAATTTCATTAAAAAACATCAATTTAAGACACCTAAAACTATTAATAAATTCGCTTTTCTGCTTTTTAAATTGCATTTCAATGCAACACATTATTTTTTCAAATGCTGAAAATCCCGTTAAAAACTCAATTTTAAGATTTACCAAATAATTTCAAATGTTGAAAATTAGGAAAAACGTTATATTTTAAGATGTTCTAATTTTGTAATGTGAAAATTTAAGCAAAAGCGTAATTTTAGAAGTTAAAATTTTTTATTATAACAGGTTTTCACAACTAATGAAATATTTGGTATATAAAAACAAATATTGAAATTTCATTAAAAATCGTCAATTTAAGACACCTAAAACTATTAATAAATTCACTTTTCTGCTTTTTGAAATTGCATTTCAATGAAACACATTATTTTTTCAAATGCTGAAAATACCGTTAAAAACTCAATTTTAAGCAATTACCAAATAATTTCAAATGTTGAAAATTTAGGTAGGAAAAAATCGTACTTTTAAGACTTCTAAATTTGTACGTAATGTGAAAAATTTAAGAAAAAGCGTAATTTTAGCAAGTTAAAATTTTTTTATTAAAAAAGGTTTTTTACAACTAATGAAATATAAAGCGTATATAAAAACAAATATTGAAATTTCATTAAAAAACGTCAATTTAAGACACCTAAAACTATTAATAAATTCTCTTTTCTGCTTTTTGAAATTGCATTTCAATGAAACACATATTTTTTCAAAATGCTTATGTAAAATACCTTTTAAATACTCAATATTAAGCATTTACCAAATAATTTCAAATCTTGAAATTTAGTCTAAAATCTTACTTTTAAGAGCTTCTAAATGTTGTAATGCCTGAAAATTTTAAGAAAAGGCGTAATTTTAGAAGTTAAAAATTTTTATTAAAAACAGGTTTTCACAACTAATGCAATATTTCTGTCTATAATAAAACAAATATGAAATTTCATTAATAAACACCAATTTTTAAAAACCCAAAACTATTAATAAAAATTCGCTTTTCTGTTTTTTGAAATTGCATTTCAATGAAACACATTATTTTTTTCAAATGCTGAAAATCCCTTAAAAAACTCAATTTTAAGAATTACCAAATAATTTCAAATGTTGAAATTTAGGAAAAATCGTACTTTTAAGAGTTCTAAATTTGTAATGTGAAAATTTAAGAAAAAGCGTAATTTTAGAAGTTAAAATTTTTTATTAAAACAGGTTTTTACAACTAATGAAATATTTGGTATATAAAAACAAATATTGAAATTTCATTAAAAAACATCAATTTAAGAAACCTAAAACTATTAATAAATTCGCTTTTCTGCTTTTTGAAATTGCATTTCAATGAAACACATTATTTTTCAAACTCAATTTTAAGAATTACCAAATAATTTCAAATGTTGAAATTTAGGAAAAATCGTACTTTTAAGAGTTCTAAATTTGTAATGTGAAAATTTAAGAAAAAGCGTAATTTTAGAAGTTAAAATTTTTTATTAAAACAGGTTTTCACAACTAATGAAATATTGGGTTTTTATATAAAAAACAAATATTGAAATTTCATTAAAAAACGTCAATTTAAGACACCTAAAACTATTAATAAATTCACTTTTCTGCTTTTTGAAATTGCATTTCAATGAAACACAATTTAATTTTTTCAAATGCTGAAAATACCGTTAAAAACTCAATTTTAAGATTTACCAAATAATTTCAAATGTTGACATTTAGGAAAAATCGTACTTTTAAGAGTTCTAAATTTGTAATGTGAAAATTTAAGAAAAAGCGTAATTTTAGAAAGTTAAATTTTTTATTGAAACAGCGATTTCACAACCTAAATCAAATAATCTGATTAATAAATAACATAATATTGCATGAATTTCATTAAAAAAATATCAATTTAAGACACCTAAAACTATTAATAAATTCACTTTTCTGCTTTTTGAAATTGCATTTCAATGAAACACATTATTTTTTCAAATGCTGAAAATACCGTTAAAAACTCAATTTTAAGATTTACCAAATAATTTCAAATGTTAAAATTATAAAAAAATCATACTTTTAAGCCGCTTCAAAATTTGTAAGGTGGAAAAATTTAAGCAAAAAGCCGTAATTTTAGAAGCTTAAATTTATTTATTAAACACAGGCTTTTCACAACTAATGAAATATTTGGTATATAAAAACAAATATTGAAATTTCATTAAAAAAAGTCAATTTAAGACACCTAAAACTATTAATAAATTCGCTTTTCTGCTTTTTGAAATTGCATTTCAATGAAACACATATTTTCAAATGCTGAAAATACCGTTAAAAACTCAATTTTAAGATTTACCAAATAATTTCAAATGTTGAAATTTAGGAAAAATCGTACTTTTAAGAGTTCTAAATTTGTAATGTGAAAATTTAAGAAAAAGCGTAATTTTAGAAGTTAAAATTTTTTATTAAAACAGGTTTTCACAACTAATGAAATATTTGGTATATAAAAACAAATATTGAATTTCATTAAAAAACAATCACAATTTTAAAACACCTAACTTATATAATAAATCGCTTTTCTGGCTTTTTGAAATTGCCAATATGGAAACACATTATTTTTTTCAATGCTGAAAATGCTGTGTGTTTTATCGTAAAAACTCATTTAAGAATGGACAGAATAATAACTAAAATGTTGAATTGTAGGAAAAATCGTACTTTTAAGAGTTCTAAATTTGTAATGGTGAAATTTAAGAAAAAGCGTAATTTTAGAAGTTAAATTTTTTTATTAAAACAGGTTTTCACAACTAATGAAATATTTGGTATTATAAAAACAAATATTGAAATTTCATTAAAAAACGTCAATTTAAGACACCTAAAACTAATAATGAATTCGCTTTTCTGCTTTTTGAAATTGCATTTCAATGAAACACATTATTTTTTCAAATGCTGAAAATACCGTTAAAAACTCAATTTTAAGATTTACCAAATAATTTCAAATGTTGAAGTTTAGTAAAAATCGTACTTTTAAGAGTTCTAAATTTGTAATGTGAAAATTTAAGAAAAAGCGTAATTTTAGAAGTTAAAATTTTTTATTAAAACAGGTTTTCACAACTAATGAAATATTTGGTATATAAAAACAAATATTGAAATTTCATTAAAAAACATCAATTTAAGACACCTAAAACTATTAATAAATTAGCTTCTGATTTTGAAATTGCCATTTCACTGCAAACACATTATTGTTGCAAATGCCCATGCCAAAATCCCGCTTAAAACTCAATTTTAAGAATTTAACCAAATAATTTCATAATGTTGCAAATTTAGGAAAAATCGTACTTTTAAGAGTTCTAAATTTGTAATGTGAAAATTTAAGAAAAAGCGTAATTTTAGAAGTTAAAATTTTTTATTAAAACAGGTTTTCACAACTAATGAAATATTTGCAATTTTTTTCAATGAAACATATTATTTTTTCAAATGCTGAAAATACCGTCACAGAAGATTTTACTCTTCATTTTACTCTTTTCTGCTTTTTGAAATTGCATTTCAATGAAACATTATTTTTTCAAATGCTGAAAATACCGTTAAAAATTCAATTTAAAGAAATAATAAATAATTTCAAATGGCTTGAGGTTTAGCCGAAAAGATCGGAGCCCTTCACGCAGATAAAAATTTGGAGTAATGCTGAAAATTTAAGAAAAAGCGTAATTTTAGAAGTTAAAATTTTTTATTAAAACAATTTTTCACAACTAATGAAATATTTGGTATATAAAAACAAATATTGAAATTTCATTAAAAAACGTCAATTTAAGACACTTAAAACTATTAATAAATTCGCTTTTCTGCCTTTTGAAATTGCATTTCAATGAAACACATTATTTTTTCAAATGCTGAAAATACCGTTAAAAACTCAATTTTAAGAATTACCAAATAATTTCAAATGTTGAAATTTAGGAAAAATCGTACTTTTAAGAGTTCTAAATTTGTAATGTGAAAATTTAAGCAAAAGCGTAATTTTAGAAGTTAAAATTTTTTATTAAAACAGGTTTTCACAACTAATAAAATATTTGGTATATAAAAACAAATATTGAAATTTCATTAAAAAACGTCAATTTAAGACACCTAAAACTATTAATAAATTCGCTTTTCTGCTTTTTGAAATTGCATTTCAATGAAACACATTATTTTTTCAAATGCTGAAAATCCCGTAAAAAACTCAATTTTAAGAATTACCAAATAATTTCAAATGTTGAAATTTAGGAAAAATCGTACTTTTAAGAGTTCTAAATTTGTAATGTGAAAATTTAAGAAAAAGCGTAATTTTAGAAGTTAAATTTTTTTATTAAAACAGGTTTTCACAACTAATGAAATATTTGGTATATAAAAACAAATATTGAAATTTCATTAAAAAACATCAATTTAAGACACCTAAAACTATTAATAAATTCACTTTTCTGCTTTTTGAAATTGCATTTCACTGAAACACATTATTTTTTCAAATGCTAAAAATCCCGTTAAAAACTCACTTTTAAGAATATTAACCAAATAATTTCAAAATTGGTTGAAATTTAGGAAAAATCGTACTTTTAAGAGTTCTAAATTTGTAATGTGAAAATTTAAGCAAAAGCGTAATTTTAGAAGTTAAATTTTTTAATTAAAACAGGTTTTCACAACTAATGAAATATTTGGTATATAAAAACAAATATTGAAATTTCATTAAAAAACGTCAATTTAAGACACCAAAACTATTAATAAATTCACTTTTCTGCTTTTTGAAATTGCATTTCAATGAAACACATTATTTTTTCAAATGCTGAAAATACCGTTAAAAACTCAATTTTAAGATTTACCAAATAATTTCAAATGTTGAAATTTAGGAGAAAAAATCGTACTTTTAAGAGTTCTAAATTTGTAATGTGAAAATTTAAGAAAAAGCGTAATTTTAGAAGTTAAAATTTTTTATTAAAACAGGTTTTCACAACTAATGAAATATGTGGTATATAAAAACAAATATTGAAATTTCATTAAAAAACGTCAATTTAAGACACCTAAAACTATTAATAAATTCTCTTTTCTGCTTTTTGAAATTGCATTTCAATGCATTTCTAATGAAATATCAATATTTGTTTTTATATGCTGAAAAATTACCGTTAAAAAACTCAATTTTAAGATTAACCAAATAATTTCAAATGTTGAAATTTAGGAAAAATCGTACTTTTAAGAGTTCTAAATTTGTAATGTGAAAATTTAAGAAAAAGCGTAATTTTAGAAGTTAAAATTTTTTATTAAAAAAGGTTTTCACAACTAATGAAATATTTGGTATATAAAAACAAATATTGAAATTTCATTAAAAAACATCAATTTAAGACACCTAAAACTATTAATAAATTCGCTTTTCTGATTTTTGAAATTGCATTTCAATGAAACACATTATTTTTTCAAATGCTGAAAATACCGTTAAAAACTCAATTTTAAGATTTACCAAATAATTTCAAATGTTGAAATTTAGGAAAAATCGTACTTTTAAGAGTTCTAAATTTGTAATGAGTAGAAAATTAATCAAAAATCACTTTTTCTTTAGAAGTTAATTTTTTTATTTAAAACAGGTTTTCACAACTAATGAAATATTTGGTATATAAAAACAAATATTGAAATTTCATTAAAAAACATCAATTTAAGACACCTAAAACTAATAATAAATTCGCTTTTCTGCTTTTTGAAATTGCATTTCAATGAAACACATTATTTTTTTCAATATGCTGAAAATACCGTTAAAAACTCAATTTTAAGAATTACCAAAATAATTTCAAATGGTTGAAATTTATGGAAAAATCGTACTTTAAGGAGTTCTAAATTTGTAATGTGAAAATTTAAGAAAAAGCGTAATTTTAGAAGTTAAAATTTTTTATTAAAACAGGTTTTCACAACTAATGAAATATTTGGTATATAAAAACAAATATTGAAATTTCATTAAAAAACATCAATTTAAGACACCTAAAACTATTAATAAATTCGCTTTTCTGCTTTTTGAAATTGCATTTCAATGAAACACATTATTTTTTCAAATGCTGAAATACCGCTAAGAAACTCAATTAAGCAATACCAAATAATTGCCCAAATGCCTTGAAATTTAGGAAAAGGTACTTTTTAAGAGTTCTAAATTTGTAATGTGAAAATTTTAAAAAAAAAGTAAATTTTAAAAGTTAAATTTATTTTATTTTAAAAAAGGTTTTCACAACGTATAAATAAATATTTGGTATATAAAAACAAATATTGAAATTTCATTAAAAACATCAATTTAAGACACCTAAAACTATTAATAAATTCGCTTTTCTGCTTTTTGAAATTGCATTTCAATGAAACACATTATTTTTTCAAATGCTGAAAATACTGTTAAAAACTCAATTTTAAGATTTCAAAAAATAAAATTTGAAATTTACGCAAAAAATCGCTACTTTAACGAGCTTTCTAAATTTGTAATGTGAAAATTTAAGAAAAAGCGTAATTTTAGAAGTTAAAATTTTTTATTAAAACAGGTTTTCACAACTAATGAAATATTTGGTATATAAAAACAAATATTGAAATTTCATTAAAAAACGTCAATTTAAGACACCTAAAACTTAAAAATAAATTCTGCTTTAAAAACTTATTGAAATTGAATTTCAATTGAACACAACATATTTCAAATGATGAAAATACCGGTTAAAAACTCAATTTTTAAGATTTGACCAAATAATTTCAAATGTTGAAGCCTTAGCTGAAAATCTGTACTTTTAAGCAGTTCTAAATTTGAAAAAATCGTGAAAAATTTAAGAAAAAGCGTAATTTTAGAAGTTAAAATTTTTTATTAAAACAGGTTTTCACAACTAATGAAATATTTGGTATATAAAAACAAATATTGAAATTTCATTAAAAAACGTCAATTTAAGACACCTAAAACTATTAATAAATTCTCTTTTCTGCTTTTTGAAATTGCATTTCAATGAAACACATTATTTTTTCAAATGCTGAAAATACCGTTAAAAACTCAATTTTAAGATTTACCAAATAATTACAAATGTTGAAATTTAGGAAAAATCGTACTTTTAAGAGTTCTAAATTTGTAATGTGAAAATTTAAGAAAAAGCGTAATTTTAGAATTAAAATTTTTTTATTAAAACAGGTTTTCACAACTAATGAAATATTTGGTATATAAAAACAAATATTGAAATTTCATTAAAAAACGTCAATTTAAGACACCTAAAACTAATAATAAATTCACTTTTCTGCTTTTTGAAATTGCATTTCAATGAAACACATTATTTTTTCAAATGCTGAAAAAAAAATGTGTTTCATTGAAATGCAATTTTAAGAGATTACCAAATAATTTCAAATGGTGAAATTTAGGAAAAATCGTTACTTTTTTAAGAGTTCTAAATTGTAATGTGAATAATTTAAGAAAAAGACGTACATTTTAAAAGTTAAATTTTATTAAAACAGGCTTCAACAACTAATGCAAATATGGTTATATTATAAACTAAATATAGAAAATTTTCATTAAAAAAACGTCAATTTAAGACACCTAAAACTATTAATAAATTCACTTTTCTGCCTTTTGAAATTGCATTTCAATGAAACACATTATTTTTTCAAATGCTGAAAATACCGTTAAAAAACTCAATTTTAAGAATTACCAAATAATTTCAAATGTTGAAATTTAGGAAAAATCGTACTTTTAAGAGTTCTAAATTTGTAATGTGAAAATTTAAGAAAAAAGCGAAATTAGATTCAGAAAGCTAAAAATTTTTTATTAAAACAGGTTTTCACAACTAATGAAATATTTGGTATATAAAAACAAATATTGAAATTTCATTAAAAAACGTCAATTTAAGACACCTAAAACTATTAATAAATTCTCTTTTCTGCTTTTTGAAATTGCATTTCAATGAAACACATTATTTTTTCAAATGCTGATAATACCGTTAAAAACTCAATTTTAAGAATTACCAAATAATTTCAAATGTTGAAATTTAGGAAAAATCGTAAACTTCTAAGAGTTTCTAAATTTCCGGTAATGCTGCCAAAATTTAGAAAAGCGGCATTTTAGAAGTTATAACTTAAAATTTTTTATTAAAACAGGTTTTCACAACTAATGAAATATTTGGTATATAAAAACAAATATTGAAATTTCATTAAAAAACGTCAATTTAAGACACCTAAAACTATAATAAATTGCCTTTATCTGCCCCTTTAGAAAGCAATTTCATCGATGAAACAAAAAAATTATTTTTTAAATGCCCCTGAAAATACCGCTTAAAAAACTCAATTCTAGCATTGTACAATAATAATTTCAAATGTGCAAATTTAGGAAAAATGTTTTAACTTTTAAGAGTTCTAAATTTGTAATGTGAAAATTTAAGAAAAAGCGTAATTTTAGAAGTTAAAATTTTTTATTAAAACAGGTTTTCACAACTAATGAAATATTTGGTATATAAAAACAAATATTGAAATTTCATAATTAAAAACATCAATTTTAAGACACCAAAACTAATTAATAAATTCGCTTTTCTCTGCTTTTGAAAATTGCATTTCAATAAACAATTATTTTTTTTTCAATGCTGCAAATACGTTAAAACTCAATTTAAGAATTACCAAATACTTTCAAATGTTGCAAATGTTAGGAAAAATCGTACTTTAAAGAATTCTAAATTTGTAATATGAAAAGTTTAAGAAAAAGCCGTAATGTTTAGAAGTTAAAATTTTTTTATTAAAACAGGTTTTCACAACTAATGAAATATTTGGTATATAAAAACAAATATTTAAATTTCATTAAAAAAACATCAATTTAGGACACCTAAAACTATTAATAAATTCGCTTTTCTGCTTTTTGAAATTGCATTTCAATGAAACACATTATTTTTTCAAATGCCTGAAAAATACCGTTTAAAAACTCAATTTTAAGAGATTACCAAATAATTTCAAATGTTGCAATTTAGGGGAAAAATCGTACGTTTAAGAGTTCTAAATTTGCTAATGTGAAAATTTAAGCAAAAGCGTAATTTTAGAAGTTAAAATTTTTTATTAAAACAGGTTTTCACAACTAATGAAATATTTGGTATATAAAAACAAATATTGAAATTTCATTAAAAAACGCGACAATTTAAGACACCTCAGCTATTCATAAGATGCGGATTGGCCTTTTTGCAAATGCCATTTCAAGAAGCACATTATGTATCTTTAAAATGCTGAAAAATACCGATTAAAAACTCAAAATTAGGATTTACCAAATAATTTACAAATGTTGATATTTAGGAAAAATCGTTACTTTTAAGAGTTTAAATTTGTAATGTGAAAATTTGAAGCAAAAGCTGTAAAAAAAAAAAAAAAAATCGTAATTTTAGAAGCTTAAAATTTTTTATGTATAAAGGTTTCACAACTAGATGAAATATTTTGCGTATATAAAAACAAATATTGAAATATTCATTAAAAAAAACGTCATTTAAGACACCTAAAACTATTAAATAAATCTCTTTTCTGCTTTCTTGAAATTGCATTTCTTCCAATGAAAAGCCCACATGTATTTTTTATCAAATGGCTGCCAAAATACGTTAAAAAACACAATTTAAGATTTTTAACCAAATAATTTCAAATGTTGAAAATTTAGGAAAAATCGTTACTTTTAAGAGCTTTTAGATTTGTAATATAGTAATCTGGTGAAGTAAACCCGGCACCAATTTAGAAGCTTAAAATTTTTTATTAAAACACGTTGTTTCACAACTAATGAAATATTGGGGTATATAAAAACAAATATTTGAAATTTCATTAAAAAACCTCAATTTAAGACACTTAAACTATTAAGAAATCGCTTTTCTGCTTTTTGAATTGCCAATTCCCCAAACAAATCTCAATGCAAACACATGTAATTTTTTTCAATGCCCTGCAAAATCCCGTTAAAACTCAATTTTAAGATTTACCAAATAATTTCAAATGTTGAAATTTAGGAAAAATCGTACTTTTAAGAGTTCTAAATTTGTAATGTGAAAATTTAAGCAAAAGCGTAATTTTAGAAGTTAAATTTTTTTATTAAAACAGGTTTTCACAACTAATGAAATATTTGGTATATAAAAACAAATATTGAAATTTCATTAAGAAACGTCAATTTAAGACACCTAAAACTATAATAAATTCATTTTCGCTTTTTGAATTGCTTTCAATGAAGCACATTTAATTTTTCAAATGCCTCGATCTCTT
>JABUQX010005267.1:20000-33765 GCA_015478945.1 Trachelipus rathkii | reverse complement strand
CGTCATGCCGTGTAACACCCTACTTGCCCACAATCTTGATACATATTGGTGTTACACGACACGAGAGCGTCGCAATATTAAAAGGAATCTATTCTGAGAGAAAACACAAAAGAAGCATTGTAAGGCTTACTCTTTTGACACTCCTACAATTCTTGTCACTGTCGCCTGCACATGAGCAAAAATGAGCCCCTATATTATATATAATATATAATAATATATATATATATATATATATAATATATATATATAATAATATATATATATAAAATAATAATAATATATATATTATTATATAGATATATTACTATATATAGGTTATAAATTAATTATTTGGGAAAAAATATTTTTCTGAAATAAATACTGATAGAAGGTGTTGATATAATAAGCGTGGAGTATCCTTAGTGTGTGTGTGTGTGTGTTTGTGTGTAGTGGAGGTTGTTGTATGTGTGTGTGTGTAAATCCGTCCGTAGTGAAGCCTCTGTTAAGTTAAATTTTTATGTTACTATTGTAATTATTGTCACTAATATTCCTAATATTATAATGTTATATCAACGACATTGAACTGACATATTAATCTTTAGTCTTCTGAGAGACAAAATTCGTCACCATAGCCCTTTCAGCTTTAGCATGAAATACGTACTCTTAATAATTACTGCGGACTTATAAAGCATTTTTACATACAGATAATATTAAGATATATATATATATATATATTATATTTATATATATATTATATATATTATATATAATA
The DNA here is from genome assembly GCA_015478945.1 of Trachelipus rathkii. Lineage (NCBI taxonomy): Eukaryota > Metazoa > Arthropoda > Malacostraca > Isopoda > Trachelipodidae > Trachelipus > Trachelipus rathkii. Next base: position 33,014 of record JABUQX010005267.1, on the reverse strand, counting down.
TATATATAATATATATATATAATATATATATATATCATATATATTATATATATATAATATATTTATATTATATATATATATCTATATATATATTATATATATAGTGTCAAAAAAATATTATACACACTTTGTGAGTTAAAAGCTTTTCTTAGAATTATGAAAGCTAAATAAATATATTAATATGAAAATTTAAAGATTATATACTGATATGAAATATAATTGAAAACATAATTAATTCAGTTTTAAAGCTCATCATACTAAAAAAAATCAACAAGTTTTTTTTTATAACCATCATTTTAGCCTTCAATATTATGGTGAATTCGTCACTTATACGCCTTGATACACTTTGATACTTCTGTCGAGTTGCTTATCGTCGTACTGATTTTTCTGGTAACTTCAAATTGACCCAATACCGTTCGAAATCTCGTTGATTTTGAATGTCAACGTCTCTCAAGAACTATCAGAATTTCAACGTGATTTTGTACGTTAGACACAGTACCGTCAGTTTCAAATTTATTACTGTTTGTGCAACTGTAACAACGTGCTGCGAAGTCCTATTCACATATCTGTCTCAAATTATTTTGTATTCTTTGTTATTTTCTATTCTCCATGCAGTGATATGTCAACATGGAAGTTAGCTGTTAAAAATAATTCTCAGGTTGGTCATATTAAATTAAGGGCGATTGTGCCGTGAAAAAAAAAATTAGAACGATCGCAAGGCTATAATTAGTAATATGAATAAATACTATCTTAGGCGAATAATATATCTTAGGACAGGCAAATAGTATGTATATATATTATATTATATATATATTATATATATTATATATATATAATTATATATAATATATATATTATATATATATATATATTATATATATATATATATATATAATAATATATAATATATATAATATATATATATATATTATTATATATATATATAATTATATAATATATTATATAATATATAGATATATATATATATATATATATATATAAAGAACACATTGTATCATTTTATTCTAGATGGAATTCATTTATTTATATTGTTTTAATAATTTTCAAGACTAAAAAATATGTAGATAGGCGTACGGCCGAAATCAAGGTAAAAAACAAGATGTAATCTACTGATACGCGAGACAAGAAGAGAAATGAAGCTGGGTATGAGGAACTGGTCGTATATAAATAGACGAATACGTCAAGAAAGGGAGTGTCACAATGCACGCATCTTGCACTCATAGGCAAAACACATAGGAACGCACGTGCATGGCCGTGACGAGAGCCAAAGAGCGTCACCTGCACTTAATCTTTGTTATATGCTTATTGACTAATCCCGTGTAGAGGACCACTTGGTGTATCTGGTGCTAATGGAGAGTAGAGAGAAACGTATTCATTTGATTTTCGCTCTATTGAACTTTAATGCGTAAAGACTGTAGGCTTCTTCGTAGTTTTTTCCCTTTTGATTTAGCTCCCAATTAGGAGAGTTCGCAGTTTAACGTTCACCTCCAAGAGTAGTAAGAGATGGAGTTGAGTATAGGTGATGATGGCGAGATGAGGGATAGATTGTGATATAATGTATAGACTGAAGTTAACTCACGATCCCCTCATGACCTATCCAATACGGGAGGATAATAAAGGTGTTATAATAAAATTAATATACTATAAAAATAAATAAATATATTATAATTAATATAAAATATATATAATATAAATAAAAGTAATAAGAATAAATTAAAATAAAATTTAATTAATAATAGTAATATATAGATAAGATATATATATTTAATATATATATAGTATATATAATATAGATATATATATATAATTATGAAAGTGATTGAAACTTTGTGACATTATTGTCGAGTTAAATTTTCCAATTCCGTAACATTGAAAAGAAAGATAAATTTATATTACATTTATTTTTTAAAGTTCTCTTTGCCAATTAAAGCCGTACGAGAACTTATGAAAGTTCATAAGTTGCAGAGACAAATATCAAGAATATAAAATTATTAAGTTTTGGCATTGAGCATAGGATAAAAGACATAAGAAAAGAGAGAGGGCGGCGGAGCTAGTAGTCCAAATCTCGTCAAAGAGCAGAACATACAAAAGGACAGAGCACGAGCAAAGGATACATGCTGAATGCTGGGTGACGATGAGTATTTAGAGGGGCGGGATGTGAAGAAAAAGAATCATCAAAGTAAAATCGTACAGAAGCTATGCAGGAAAAGGAATAATTTTTGTAAGGTCCTTAGTATAGGATAGATTAAAGAATAAGTAAATGAATTGAGAGAATAGAAAGGTAAAGTAAAAAAAATAGAGAAATCAAAAAAAAATATTGTTATAAATGGAGATAGTAATATATAGGTATAATCAAGTAAGTACGAGAAATAAGAGTATAAAGAGACGCGAGCATAAGATAGTAATAAGCAAGTAGATACACCGCCATAATGAAGAAAAGAAGAAAAGAAAGTAAGAAGCTGAAGAGAAAGGTGAGAGTTTAAGAGATGATAGAAGCAATAAGAAGATAGACCCCAGTAAGAAGAAGAAGAAGAAGTAATTCGAAAGACAGAGAGCAAACAACCACAAGAGCAACAAAATAAAAAACGGCAACACAGCAAGAAAACAACAACAACAACAACTAACAACCATGCCCTCTCTCAAGAAGAAGAAGAAGGAACAACAACAACAACAAAACTATAATAATTACACAAACACATAAAAGAGAAACAATGAAACTACAAAAACAAAGACAAAGACACAAATCTAAGAAAGAACATTAATTTACACTAATTGTTTTTCGCGCGAGTGAAGACTTTTTTTCTTCTCGTCCTTCCCTCATTCCTTCTTTATTAACCTCCTCCTCCTCCTCCTTCATAATTTCCCTTCGTTTACCTTTTCATTCCTTAGATTTTGTAACTCCATCTTCACTTGAATTGTTGCGAGAAAAGAGGAAGAATTATTTCACTCGAAAGAAACTTCTTCTCCTATTCATCCAATACGCTTGTCCCCCCTGTATCCCCGGCCACCCCCTTCTTCTTCATAGTATCGATCTTATTTTCACCAAATTTTTTTATTATCTGTCAAAGTTTTAAACACTATTAACATATATCTTCAATATTATCACTCATTTTTAACAAATTTCACGGAGAATCATAAAAAACTTTCTATCACAAAATTTAGGATTAACCTCTTAGTCTGGAAAATGACGTTTCCATGAACGTAAAAATCTTCCAAAATCCACCAATATAGAACAAAGCAATACTAAGAAGGTCCAGTTAAATTTAAATATATAAAAAAGAAAGTTTGTTTAACCTTCATTTAAAAATATCTATTTAATTAAATGTATATATATATGCTCGTCTCTCATATTTTTTTTCTAACTTTATAATATAATATATACTATAAATATATTTATTATTATAATAATATAAAATATATATATATAAATATATATTATATTAGATTATATATAAAGATAGATAGATATATATATAGTATATTATATATATATATAATAAATACTAATGTCCCCGCCGGCTTTTGAGTCTCTCCCCCTCAATAAAAATATAAGCTCATTTTTTTACGGTATTTTTTTTTAACTTTTTTTTTTAGTATATTAACATTGGTGATGGTTGGAAATTTTTATCATCCTGGAAATAGTATTGCATTTTCCGTAGCATTGTAGGTATGAGATATATTTTTTTTTTACCTTTTCTCTCCGGGTAAAATTTACCAGGATTCCAACAAATGTATTCCTTTTCCCTCTAGCTATTGTTATAGCTTTGAGATATTTATCATATCCTTTAATGTCTGCATTAATATATTAATAATATATATTATAATTATAATAATTATATATTATATATATAATATAATATATATATAATTATATATATATATTATATACTATATTATATAAAATATATAGTATATAAATATATATATATATATATATAATAGTTATAATAAATATATACATATGATATTAATTAATATATATATATATAATATATATTAATATATATATAATTGTAATATTTAAATAATATATAATATATATATAATATATATAATATATATATTAATTATAATATATATATTATAGAGTATATTAATTAATTAATATTAATAGTATATATATATAATTAATTATATAAATATATTAATAGATATATAATATATATTATATTAATAGAATATATATATATTGAAAATTTAGACATCATCTTTTTATATAATTTACTTATATAAAATCTGGTGAATCTAATGAAATTATAGGGTTCGAATCACAGATAGATTGCCTGAGTTGTTAAGTAAAATGATGTGCTTGAAGTGACGATGCAAAGACTTCGTGTGTCGAAAGTTCTTTATATTATCAAGAATCTTCGATGTTTCTGATCTTAGCGAGTTTAAAATTTTGTAATATATCAAGTTATTGATCAGTTAATGTTTCATCCTCTTTCATTACTATAGTTACACTCTCTAGTCGTTCAATTTGATAATAGTAGACCTAACTGCACTATAGTAATATACTCAGGCGTCTGACAAAATGTAGGGTTTACTGTCTCTTATATTATTTCTTATTAATCATCTAGATTAAATTTATAGTATATAGAGTAACTATATATAAATAACATATATATAATAATAATAGATATATAAATACTACTTAGTATATATATATATTTAATCTAAATTATAATATTAGAATACAAATCCGCTAGTTTCCATATATCGCATAATATTTTGCTGACTTCGTGTGAAACCCAGATAGTAAATATAGTATATTTTGTTCTATATCATCTAGCTTCCGTTACGACTCACCCAGCTATCCAACTAATTAATCATGTGCAATATGACGTACTCTCAGTACGGTAACCGCAAAATCGAAAGTACATCAAAGAAAACGCGTTTATGAACTTTCTCTGCGGGTTTAGCGCCAAAAGTATCGCTCATTCGTAGCTAGTTTATCGCCCAACGACGATTTTCTCTTACAAGAATCTTTGCTTAAAGGCTTAGGCTAAAATTGGCCTTTGAAAGGGGGCGACTTTTAGCCCTTCAAATGCGATTTTCAAATCAAATTTATCAATATCGAGTATAAAAAAAAGTATATTTCAATACTCTTAAGACTAAAAGGCGATTGAAATTGAAATGAAAAAAGAAAAAAAAAGAAGCAAGAAAGTTTCTACGTTTATTGACACTCTTTGTATAACGAAGTAACTCCGAACATGTTTGCCAAATACTGACACCATTTGAAGTGGGCAAAGACAAACATAGTAACAGGTTTTGCTTCGGGATAGTTTATCTACAGGATATATAAAAAGATGATATATAAATATATACTAATATAATAATAATATCGAATAATGGGGTTAATTGGGATGATTTTGGGAATTGGTAGTAACAAGAGGAGTTAATGGAGGTATAGTTCCCCAAGGGATTGAGGAGAGAGCAAGACACCATAACACGCCTCATATAAGTTAAAGATAGAAGGATCAACTATATATATATTGTTAATGACTGGTAATTTGTAGTAATAAAAGATACCAAGTGACAACGACTGACTGAAGGGAATACTGAATTTGGAGAAGATATTTAGCGCAATTAGAAGATAGAAGGCCTGAATGTTGCACTACAACATGAGAGAGGATTCTATTGATCGTATGACTCTCCTAGGAGTGGCAAAATAATTGATTAGGTTTTATGATAAATAGGATTAATGGGGTAACTTAATGGCAGGAGAGAGAGAGCCTAGTGGTTAGAGCATTTTGTAGGAGTGGAATCAAAAGTATGTAGACGAAGTGAAGGCGTGGGGAGAATGAAATAGGTTGAGGATTGGCTTATATAGAATAAGCGAGGAGTGAAGGCAGGGATGTGTTATATAGCGAAGAATAAATAGAGTTGAAAAGTGATGGCTAATAGTAGAAAGAAGGTATGTGAAGCATGTGATGATTTTAGGTGCTTCTGTGGTTATTCAATTTGTATATGAGGTGGGTAGTGAAAGGACTAGGAGGTGGGGGATACAGGGATGGTGTTAGATATGGACGAATGAAAGAGAGGGTTGAGGTTTTCCTGAGCCTATTAGGGGAAGATGTGGTTTGTGTGGGTGGAACTCTGAAAGAGAGTTTGAAGATGGATTGGTAAAGAGAGAATTTGCAGGTGTGTAAAAGGAGGGGTGGCAAGTAATGTAGAGAAAGAGTCCTATAGGTTGAAGTTTGTAAGTGAAGAAGACATGAACTCATGTGAATAGTTAGATAGGGTATTCAAATGGAGAAAAAAGATCATAAGAAATTTATTTTATATAATAACACAATATATTATCGAGGAACAAAAATCGGGAGTGGATGATCCTGACAGAGTGCGTATGAGTAAAGAGAGGAAATAGATGAGCAGTCTGCTTATAGAGTTTAAATGAGTCTACATGAGCCATTGCTTATTTATCAAGCTTAGAGCACAAATAAGTGAATAAATCTTATAATAAAAATAGTCATATGAAATTTATAATGTTGGATTGTCTAAGTATGATCATGTGGGAGGTCTGTATTAGATGACTAGTGACTAAATATATAGTAATTTAAAGAAAAATAAGAGATATAAAAAAACAAAAAAAAAAAAAAAAAAAAAAAAAAAAGCTAGTTTGATGAAATTGATAAAAAGTTTTGAAAAATCAAGCGAAATACTTATGTGGTGTGAAGAAAGGAGCTAATGAGAGAAGAAATGAAACTAGCTTTAGAGCATCAAAATAGAGAATATTATATAAGATACTCTCACACGAATCCATAAGTTATGAACCAGAGTCCTACTGCGATTATTTACACTCTATTAGCATATTTTACAATGAGGAGTAGAAACTATGTATTAGAAAATATAAATTTCCAAAATTAAGAGTGTTGTGGTGATATCAATAATATGTTATCATAGCTTAAACTAAAGAATGTAATTGTAGGAAGGCGAAGTAGGTCTAACTTAGTCACGGCGAAAATTTATAGCGTCTATCACAGAGAGAGTTGTAGAAGAGTAGGTATTGTTGCTGTGGTACTCAATGTTACACCTCGAATCTACACACGTATGAGCGCAGCAACAGATGAGTTAGATTAGGAAAGTACTCATGAGCGAAACTAGGAGACAGGTCCTCCTACTTGGGTTTATGAAACGAATGATTATATAGTTTCGCAGAGAGAGATGTTGTCAGATGATCAAAGACATGTGAATTTTTCTAATTTTAGCATTCCTATATTGTGTTATACAAAGAGGTTATGTAGAAAGAGTGCCTGGAGAAATATCGGAAAATACGGGGTTTCATATTGAGTGGGTTAAGGGAAGAGTATGAGACATGTGCGTGTACTCGGAGCCTACGTTATCTTTAACCCACGTGGCAATCGATACCACTCTTCAATGTGCTGAGATAAAGTAGCATTTTCTCTATTCATAAACACAAGGACACAAACATATGGAATAGCATATTGGGAGGTCAGCCACGTGAGTAACTTAAATATATCTTATTTAAATAGATGGTCACTGATAATAGAGGACTGTGAAGAAAGCTGAGAAAAATATTAGTAAGGCGAGGATGTCTGCTGGTAGAATCTATGAGTGAAGTTAATACGAGCCGCACTATGCAATTCTTAATCAGATACTAATAATAAGGTCTATCACAATTTAAGTTAGGAAAATTTAGCTGAATATAAAGCTTGAGATGACTTTTTATATTCACTATATTCTAAGGTAAGTTTTGGGGAGAACTGGTTAGAATGTACTTCGTAGTCGTTCGTACCTGGCAAGAGATTGTGACGCGGAGAGTAACCTGAGCGTAAAAATTGTATTTAGAGACTGAAGGGTCATATGGATTAAGGGGGAATGCAGATTATGAGCACACCTAAAAATATATTGAGTATCCAAGAAGCAGCTGGAATTGGTCACAGCTTCTCAGCACTTTTCATTTAACCAAACGAAGCCGCACCTATTAATCTATCACAAACTGGATCCATATAAGATTATCAAAAATCCTAGTTCAAGATTATTCAATCAATGCTTTATGATGATCTTACCTATTATCATACCCTACACAGGGCAAGTGTAATTACCCTCACCTTAAGGAAATAGAAAGACTAACCTAAATTTCACAACAAGTGATTTTGGCCACAGAATATAAAATACAATCTATAACTTAATAATGTAAGATGTTCCAGTAAATTGTGAAAGGCCCCTTACAATAATTATCAAATTTAATAATTCAAATTATGAATTATCATGCAGTATGATATCTCGTAAATTTATAGAATATAATGGTTAATCGGGATAATAGAGGTCGCTCTCCTTAGGCTGGGACAGAGGCTGCGGAGGTTCTAACCGTCCGTCGATCAACGCTTTGTACAGAGAGTGATTTTAAGTGAATGGATAGAGAAGAGAAACGCTTCTTTATAAGTGCTTATGTTGACTCGGGAGATTTTAAATCATCAGCTTAGGCGCGTATGGGAATGAGTGAATTATTCGGATCTCAGAGTGCTTGATATACCAGACCTGTAACACACCATCTAAGTTAAGTGGGCAAAGCATATGAGGGAAGGAAGGCACAAACGAAAGGAAAGTACGACGTTGAAATTGCACAAAATTGACGTCAGTTGAGTATATTGACAGACAGTGCAAGAAATAGAAGTCCATACGGAGACTAAAGATAAAATGTATAGAGCCTACTCGCAGTAAAACGGTGAAAGGGAACCACACTTACTTATCCTACTGCGGTCATCATCAGCCATGGGGGCAAATGAATGAGCAAATGTGTATTAGTAAGTGCAAAGGGAAGTGGATGGTTGTTGGTATATCCTAAGTCACCGAACTACTAGTGAAACTGGTTATAAAACAGCGAGAGATAGGTGCGATATGAAGAGAGAATATCCAGCAAGGTTTGAGAGTAACGTAAATAAGAGGAGCGTAAGAGGATTGTAATGTAACTAGATAAACGACAAAAAGTTGTATGAATTGTATTCTAAAGAGAAGTATGCAATGGAAAAATAGTAATAGAGAGGAAACGAAGAATACTGAAAGGTGTAATATTCGATAGGGAGAAAACAAGAGTAGAGAGTACGAGCCAGTTAACGGAAAAGGAAGGAATGAATGCACGCACACTACAACCAGGAGAAAATATGATAGCTATATCTAGAATATAGGAGTAATGACCGAGATGAGGCGGTAAGATATAAAATAGAAGTGAAGAATCACAAGGGAATATTGCTTAGATGAGAATGAACAATAGGGACTGAGATCAAATAATTATGGGTAAATGAATAATGGATTGATCAGCGGAATGTGGAAATGACCAAATCGTAGAATCTGCACACAAATATTAACAGTTAACTAAGGATTGGAAGAAATGCTAAGATATTGGTGATGGGCGTTCCGTAGATTAAGCATGGCGAGTGCAAGAAATGCATGAGTTTGGTAATTGACGATGGAGGAGGCTTCGAAGTGAGGTTGAGTGAGAAAAGAGATGGAGAAGAGGTGGATGAAGAATTGAATTATTAAAGTAAAGTTTTGAATTGTGTAAAACCTCCGACTAGGTAATTAGTGTTAGAAGAGTTAGAATGAGAATGAATCCAAAGGGAGCAGAGTCGAAGTATGGTGAGGACCTTAGATTTTTATACAGATGTTGTTTAGAGTTAATAGCGCGTATAACTGGAAGGTAATCAGGTTCCAAGGATATTGGGAGAGAGGCGCGTAATACGTATACATATCCAAGCCAAAAACTAGTCAGAGCGAGATGGTCACGGGAGAGATTAGGGAATTAGAATAGTCAATAGGATGAACTTATCGATCTAAATGGGTTGATGTTCGTAAGGGGTAGAGCGTAATACCCATAGAGTATTTTTTGAGAGAGAGAGCGAGGATTGCGAAAAGATGCGAAGAGTGATTCTGCGAGAGAGTACAGAGAGCTCCGATTGATCATGAAGGTGCGTTATGGAACTGGTCATAGAGTTGGATCTAAAATCTCACACATGAGAAAGCACACATATGATTGAGATGATAAATTGAGTGTAAGGAAAAGAATAAATTCGAGGTAGGTGTGATGATTTGCATAACAGGCGCATGATAAATTAATCTAGAGGAAGCCTGTTATGCAGGTGTAGGATATATGGGTAGCTTGTGGAAGGTTTCTTCTGAATTGGAATATACAAAAGAGAGTGAGAGTGCATCGATATGAACGCGTGGTCTAAGAGAATAAAACTGGATGTCAAATGAGAGTGATATGAGTTAAAGGAATCAATCGAGGCGAGTAGTGAACTACTATCTGTTTATCTGTATGAGCTGTCCTCTCCTATATGTAGTAATCAATTTGTAGAATGTATGCGGGATTAGATAAAGAATTAATTGGAGTGTGGATGGCAGTGAAATAATAGGATAATTTTTAAAAAATGGATGAATGGCAGTCGATTGCCAGGATAGCACAAGGGAACTGAATGACCGAATTTAATTTGCGGAATTATTATTTGGTTTCTGTGTTACGAAATTCGAAAGTAGAGTTTTGAGAGGATTGATAGATGAGTTTGGCATGTGTATTACCCTATTGGAGGTATTGGAAGAGATTATAAACGTGGAAAAGAGTAAGGTCTTTGCTTATAAGATTTTATGAGACACTCCCTACATAAGTGTTAAGTAACTCTATATATATGAGAAGCTCCACAAAATACAATATAGTCAGAGATTTATTAGATATTTAGGTGCCATATGTGGATGAGAAGGCATATGGGTCACAATCAGAGTTGTCAGTATGAAAGTTGTGAATAGCAGAGAGTCATAATCAAAGCTGGAATTTAAATCGTTGGTGAGATCTAAACGGAGACAAGCACTAACGCTTCTCAGTGTGCAAACGAGGAGTGCGATTACTATGATAAGGATTATTAATATTAGTTATACCTTTTGTGTTATTACTCATGAGTTAGTCTCGCGTAAGAAACCACTGTCCGTCGACACTTCACGTTATATCTTCTGAAGTATAGATCTAAAGTTCAATGTTTGTTCAGATGGCTAATCTTAAGGGGTGTGCTACGTGTAAAGATACTGTAATAAAAGGAGTATGAGAGAAGGAACGTAATTAATAGGAGTGGTTTGGAGGAGTAAGATAAGAGTGGTAAAATGAGAGAATAATAATTTAAAGAGAGTAAAAAATGTTAAGTGTAGTAGGTTGGAGAGTTCATATAATTGGATAAAGAGATAGAAAGATGAGAGTCCAGTGTTTAGTTCAAAGCCGCGTAGGTGAGGTAGCTATCAGGGACAGTGAAGTTGAGCCACATCCCTACAAGCCTGGTGAAACTAGAGAGAAACCGAGAGAAAGAGAAAGAAAGAGAGTGAAAGTATGAAGATATCGAGAAAAAAAAAAAACTGGAGATAGTCATAGAAGGAGAAGAAATGAAAGAAAGAAGTGATTATGGTCAGAGTAAAAAAAGGTAGTAGGAAAATAGGCTTTACAAAATAGTTCACATGGCTGGGTGTTTTGGATTCCCGACACGGTGGGCGCGAGACCATGGAGCCGGAGAGAGAAGTGTAACCTCCTCAACATTATAGTGAAACGATTATAACCAATAGTGATGGGTTCCGTCGCGTCCCTATGATAGCTACTAGGATGGATTTATCTGATCTGTCGAACGAGCTCCTCACTAATTAATGGTACAGAGGGGGCGGTAAAGGCTGGATTTCGATCTGTCTTCTTCATGTCTCCGACAATTCTGCTTATCATTGCTCCGATGTCTATCAAGCACCTTACCCCCAATCTGTGAGCACGAAAAGAGAAGGAAGAAAGAAAAAGAAAGAAACACACACTAGAGTAGTACAACAACTAGCATACTATATAATATACTAATATATATAGTATATATAGATAGATACATATATATAATGATAAATAATATATATATATATATGGTATATATATATTAATATAACTAATATATATATATAGATATATAAATTATATATATAATATATGATATATATATAATAATTATATATATATATATATATATAAATATATAAATAATAAATTGTTATAAAAAGTTATGAGATAAGGTTCCCTCAATATAACGATATAAAATATCGAGCATAAGTATAAATCCCCCCTCCTATATCATAAACAGTATGATTTTAATATAGTATGATATAAAATAAGTAAGATACCAAAAGAAGTATATGATTATATATATATGTATAGTAGTATATATATATATATATATAATAATATATATATAATATATATATATATTATATAGTTAATTAAAAGTGATTAGTAAATATATATATAGTCACTTGAGTGAGGTATACTTTCATCACCTATCGCCTATATACAGTTCTTACTCCAGACTCCAATAAAGTACAGTCTTGGGGGATTTTCCGATTTCGGTACTTGGTTTTCTACAACCTAGTGGTGGAGTCTCCGAAATAGATAGCCGATTTGGAGATTATTGAACAAACGAGCCAGTTTCGAGACAATTTAGTCCTCCTAACTTAATGAATTTACGAACCTTACTTCATGGGTGTAACAGTATTTTCTTGTTTTAGACTTATCAAAAAATAGGCATTTTATAAGCCTTAAAGTCCACCCTGATTGTCGAAAGTTCTTGTAACTATCAACACGCCTTTTGGCAGTTTCTCATAAAATAGCATTGTAGAAGGCTTCCATTCCAGTCCCTACTAGTTTTACAAAAATACATATCTTTTAACTTCTTTCTAAAATCCCTAACAGATTTTTATATATATTGAGATTCCCATTGCCACTCCTACTCATCGATGAACACAAGGACATGAAGATTTTTAGAAAAATGGTAACTAGACCGGTTGAAGAATCGTTTTTAAAATTTGAGAACTTAGTGCGATAAAGTGCCAAATTGGACAGGTCTCGCGCGTTACATATTTAGGTTCGATGTGTCCGCAGAGGCTCCATGCTCCTAATGGAGGATAAAACCGACTGCTATTAGATGAATACCCAAAACCAGACATCCAAAGATTTACGTTCTTTCATGG
>JABUQX010005267.1:0-2500 GCA_015478945.1 Trachelipus rathkii | reverse complement strand
GGAATATGAATAATATGTTTTCTCGGTAAAGGCCAATCAGTTAAATTTGGAGACTTATCTTTACGCCAGTGTCTTTTAGTTTTTATAACGTGAGAGCTTAATTCTCTATATCAGTTCGGAGAAGAACTTAAAAAAATATCTTTCGTGTTAAGTGAATTCTTGCACTATTATAAGCCTTGAATTATTTTTACTTTCCGCAAATCCGAAAAACAGTGCTCTTTCTAGCAGACTGTATAATATCTTGACGAATACGTCATACTCTTTGGAATGTTATGTGGCATCTGCTATAGAATTCTCGAACATGTAACATTTGAAAAGCTGATTTATTTTATCGAGTGATGTTCAATTTTATCCATGTTTTATATTATATTGTATTCTTAGGTTATATTGTATTGTATTATATTGTTAGCCCTGCATCGGTTTACCACTGGATATACATAAACCTAATGGCGATTTGTGCTTATATTTTTTCAATATAATTAAGAAAAGATTATTAGACCAGGAGGAACAGAGTCTCTATAAATGGTGATCGGTGACTATCTTCTGATTTAAATAAAAAGATTACTTCGAGTTACATTGAGATAAACTTGAATTGTGGCCTGAAAAAGTGCCAAATAAATTTCAGTACCTAAACGATTTTATGTTTTAATATGTTCCAATGAAAATAAGCATATAATAGAAAAGCATGGAAAAACTTAAAAGATCATTTTGTAATAATTGAACATGAAAAACATACATTCAACTCATTTTTTCCTAAGCTAACACACATTTTTACGCACAGCAGCATTGCCAAAAGTGTTAAATGAAAGTTAAATCTTAAAGTAAACCGAGAGACATAATTCACACCGTTCTGTTGTATTTTTACCTTGCCATCAAATATATATATATATATAGCGCTAATATATATATACGCCCGCACCTGCTCTCTGCGCTGCTGCTGCTTTTGCTCCCACTTCCACTGCTGCTGCTGCTGCTGCTATTCCTGCCTTAACATAATAACTATATTATTATTATATATATATATATATATATAATCTTGACAACAATTTTAAATATAAAACAGTCAGTAATCTCACCTGTTGAGTTAAAATAGGATCGACAAGTTAAATAAAGAAATAAAATCATCAATTGTGAATATCTTTTCGACTTTTAAAATAAATTTCCCATAATGATATAGAAAATTTTATTCTTTGAAGAAAATTATGAAGGAAAAATGCAGGCGGAGAAGTGTTAACTTTCTTTGAATTTTGTCGAAGAAATGAAATTTTTTAATAAGGAGAAAATTTATTTCTTTGTGTCCCAATTACAACCCCCATTGCTCTTCTGAAATTTCCCGACGCATATCCTCTTCGTTGATGGAAATTAGTGCGAGTCGCCTATCCACACAACCTTATCTTTTTTCCGTTCATCTCTCTAACCCAGTCTTAACTGCGCTTCTCATTTGTACACAAACTCTACTGATAAATCTCTGGGATATCCTTCCAATTATATTTTCAAGATTTTCTTCTACTTTCATACTTTCTAAGGCCGAGTATTGTCATTGGCATGTAAGACATTGACACAGATCTGGTGTTATGTTCTTGCCCATGAAAATTTAACTACACCACATAATAATAAATTCTTTTCTAATTATTACTTCAAAATTAAATTAATAATTGAGATATGTGCGATTAGAGCAAGATTCTAAAATGAAGAACAAAATTTAAAAAAAGTTCTAAAGTGATATGAATATGGATTTACGATAATCACCACTCAGGCGGTATGCAATAGTAACACTCAATGAGAATAGAATTCCCAAAGTTGTTGCTTGACCAGAAATGATATAGAGAGTCGAAAATTCAGATTGAGAGTATATGATGGAAAATAGATTTATTAAAGCAAATTGTAAATGTTCGGAAAGGAAATATTGACATATAAAATATCAAAAGGGATTGGGATATATAACTCTAAAATTAATTAAATCATTCACAGATGCAACTGACACCACCCCCTCAATAATATAGTATATATATATATAAAAAAAAATATATATATATATATATATATATATATATATATATATATATATATATATATATATATATATATATATATATATATATAATATATATATATATATATATATATATATATATATATATATATATATATATATATATATATATATATATATATATATATATAATATATATATATATATATATATATAGTTATATAGTATATATATATATATATATATATATATATATATATATATATATATATATATATATATATATAGTATTTATATATATATATATATATATATATATATATATATATATATATATATATATATATATATATATATATATATGTATATATATATATATATATATATATATATATATATATATATATATATATATATATATATATATATTGAAGTTATAAAAAATTACTAAAGCGTTTCATGATAAATGAAAACGGTTAAACATACATGTGGGTATAAATGTTCTGG
>JABUQX010005266.1:0-23647 GCA_015478945.1 Trachelipus rathkii | reverse complement strand
CAGCGAGTGTCTTAAACAAATGTATTAGCACTATTCACCTAACTTGTGCAACTTATACACATATTATAGTAGGACACTACACTTGAAGCACTTACATTTGAGCAAACTCATTATGGCAACTTACACTATTATATGGCCACTCAACTACTGTGTAACTCCTACTTGACACTAACATCTAAATACTCTATTATAAGATAACACTAATAGAATACAAATCAACTAAAGATACTGCCTATACCTATAGTATATTAATATTGATGTGGGAGTCACATCAAATGACATACAAGTATTTAGCGAGTGGCGGTCAAAATTGATAATTCCACATGTATATAGCTTATAATGTAACCCAGGGAGCGAGTATGCATGATTATAACATGGTCAATACACAAGTTATGAACCAATGGTCTATGACGAGATATATGTGGCAAATTGTAGTAAGCTACACTAATTAGTGGAGGGAAGTAGTGGAACAGGAAAGAAACTTGGAACAAGAGCAAGTGAGTGGTTACCCAAATTTGACCATCTCGGATTAATTGAAGGAGGACTGAGAGATATCACCAAAAGGGAGAGTATGTGGGAGACAATATTGAGAGAGTGTACCACCTTATTGAGTGGGTGTTGTCGGCACGAATAAAAAGATCTGCCATAGGTAATTGAAACCATAAAGTGTGGGAGTTGAATAAAGTTTCTGCATGCGAGATTCTGATTTGGTGAAGCTAACCAATGTGCGGTGTTTAGCACAGTTGGTAGAGGCGAGTTAAGTTATACAAAACTTTTTAATGTTAACGAAAAATGAGTGGAGAACATGAAAGAAGAGAATCAGAATGTGTTGTTCTTGGGTTTTATGGATCTGCAACAGGCTTAATGATAGTTAGGGTTAGCATAAATGGGGGAATCTCTATGACAGAGTATTTCGATATAGCGGTGGTGTTTGGTTTTTAGGCTTTTGAAGATATGTTATGATGCACCCGTGACTTGCTGTTAGTGTGAGATAAGATAACATGATGCTGGAGCGGTGCGCAATGGTTTAAGATTAAATAGTGGTAGACAGAGAAAATATATTTCTCATCAATTGGTATTACTTTGTGTATGATAGCTTAAGATAAAAGAATTATGGTGGAGGAGAAGCACGAAGGGTGTAAGAACAGCAGAGAAGGGTGGTGAGTGGAGGGCAGGGTTGTGGAGGTCGGAGTCGCGGAGTCAGGGAGTCGGTAGTTTTGAGAGAAGAGTGGAGTCAAGTACGGCAATTTTTGAAAAGGGGTGTAGTTCGGCAGTCGGTAGATTTGAAGCAGCAGGGTGGAGTCGGATTGCACAGTCGTAGAGTTTTCAAGGGCGTGAGAGTGCAGTAGAGTTTTCGAAAAGGGTGGAGTCGGAGAGATCAGGTAATTTTACAAGAGGCTCCGGAGTTGAGTCCGTACATTTTAAAGAGGGTGGAGTCGAGACATTTATATTATAAACACGTCCCCATGGTGAGGGTACCTTAGTTTATTGAGTGGGGCAGTCGTTTACTGTGTGGGAAATCAGAAGAACTTTGTTTGGTTGGATTTGTAGGGTATCGTAAGTGAGGTCTGAAAGTTATAAAGTGGAATAAGGTAGATGTGCACTAGGTAAACAGAGAAGGACACTCTATAGGGATAAGAGACTATATGATTTCTTATAGCATTGACCTCTGCAATAACTCGTTGTTAAAAAAAATAGCAGATGATTTATGTAAGAGACTACCAAATAGTTTGTATTTCGTAGGGAATTATTATGTTACCACTTACATATTCTCTAGGTGTCATTTCAGGGCGCATTAATCAGCTTGAAGTTAACCATTTAAGCATCACTGAACTCTCTTGACTGTGACTCCATAATACTAATAGGTTCCTCTGTTCCTCTCGTTTCCAATAAAAATTTGGATGTTGTAGATAGAATGTATATTCACAATTACTGGGCCATTCATTTTATAATTTTATAAAAACTATTAAAATTTTTGACCTAAATGAATACATAAAAATACTATGTTATATATATATATATATATATATATATACTATATATATATATTAGTATACTACGTATATATGTGTGATATATACCCGCATATAGATATATATATATATTATATAGTTATAGTAACTATATAATATATATATATATTCATATATATTATATATATATATATATATATATATATTATATTATAGCCATATTATATATATATAGTAGATATATAACACTAATAGAAGTTATCCATTAAATCAAGTATATATATATAGTTATATATGCCTTAAATATATATGAATAGGGCTATAATAGACAGTATAGTATCCTTATAATATAAATAAGTATATTTATAATAATACTACTATATATAATATATATATATATATAATATAGTATCTATATAATATATAGTATATATATAGATATATATTTGTAGGTGTACCTAGAACTAATATTCAGAATAAGGAATTCATGGAAAGATTGATAATAGTTTCATGAAAAGAAAGACTGATAATAGTTTAGGGAGTAATAGTTTCTGGAAGACGAATATGATAAATACACAACAATTGAGCGATAGAGAATTCTGATTTTGAGGTGGCAAAGAAATTAAAATCTTACTTGAACCATATGTGACACAGGTAAAGCTGCGGGTCGCTGAAAGGTATATATGGGAAATTTCTAAAGGAAGGTAGTGGCAGATAAACAAATCCATTATAATTTTATTTTTAAAATGACTTTATATCATTTAGTTAGGGTGTGCTAAAAGGAATAGGGAAAATGGCAATGATAGGTTGTTGCCTATTTATAGAAAGGTACTTAAGGGAGATTTAGGAAATTAATAACCAGTTACACGATTAACAACTCAGTTGCAAAGTTTATGCGTAGAAGTTACTAGAGAAAGGTCGTATGAGAAAGCATTTTAAAAAACTCAGATATCCTGATATTTACGTCCACATGTTTAGAAATGGTAGATCTATGTGAGACACAATCTTAAATTTATGGAATAGCATACTGACATAGGACATGAAATTAACAGGAAGCAGTAATAAGTCCACCTCCTGGACATGTCAAGACTGTCCAAGTAAATAAGAGAGAATTAATGAATATAATAACATAATAACATAATCAAAATAATAATAATAAATAAATAATAATAAAATTAATAATTAATAATAAATAATAATAATACAATAATACAATAATCATAATAATAATATAATAATTAAAGAAAAAAGAAAGAAAAAAAGTCAACCAGACAGTCAATGTCTTACCTAATCTTAAATATTAATACCTTAATATAACTAATACAACCTATATAATAATAATAGATAGTAATAATAATAATAATAAATAATGAATAATAATAAATAATATATAATAATAAAATAATAATAATAATAATAAGATAATAATATATAGATAATAATAATGAATAATAATATTAATAGCATTAATACAACCACAGAAATGTACACCACATATTGAAAATCACAACACCAGAACGGAGTTTTACATACAAGAAGGAAGAATTTATAGGAAGGAGGAAAAAGAGATAAAAAGATGCACTAAAAATGTATCAATGACTGCTTGTACCTGCTCAACAATATCAAGAAATCAACACACGTATGAATGCATTCCATCCGTACATCAGTAACTTCACATGTCTAGATAAGCATTAGGAAGAAACTCTCAAACTCACAACATATATAAAGATAGGCAACCCATAAAATAAAGTAAGAAAGCAAAAAAAATTCCATGTATTCTATTAGGTGAAATGAGAATAGCTCTTGATGTAAGCAGAGCCATTTTCAATTGTTGAAGATGATGGTTTCAGTAAGAATAGGACAATTAGTCCTATTAAAATTAATGAAAATTTAGTCGACTTCAGATAATCTTAGTTGAGTCAACCATTTTCAAATGCTAGTTTTTAAGCTTCAGTGTATTTAACAGAGGAAAGATAAGATAATAGTATGGAGACTAACAGTTCTGTTATGCATGTAACAAATAGACTTCCAGAATTTGAATTTGACGTAAAAGATAATAAACGTTATTAGACAATATTGATCCAGGTAAAGCTGCAAGGCCTGATGGGTATATGGTAGAATTCTGAAAGAAGGGTAGGTAATCAGCATTTGCAAAGGCACTGTATTTGATTATTAAGCGATCTATAACATTTGGAGCGGTACCAGATGACTGGAAAACAGCAATATGTTGTGCCTATTTAGAAAGAAAGGGTGTAACGGAAGATTTGGGAAATCATAGGCCAGTTAGCTTAACATTTTCTGGTGGTAAAGGTTCTGGGAAAAGTTAATGAAAGGTCATTGCAGCATTTATCTTAGAAGATAACAAGGTATTGTATGACTCCCAGCACGTTCAGAAAGGGTAGGTCATGTCCAGACAAACCTTTTAGAATTTAATGGAATACATTACTGACTGCATTGACCGATGGAAAACAATACCGTATATTTAAGACTTTAGTAAAAGCTTTTGATAAGGTTTCCCCACATAAGGGCTGATTGAAGAAAAATACGCCCATGGGTATAGGTGGAGTGGTACAGGGTGGTTGGATTAAATGAGTGGTTGCGAAATAAGAAAACAGCGTGTAACAACTAAACGGCAAATAAATCATCATGGGAAATGGTGAAGAAGAGTGGTGTTCCACAGGGTTAGTGCTGGGGCCACTATTGTTCCTCATATATATATAGTGATAATATAGCTATTAGTATATGAGTATATAGCTGAATATATAATATTAGACACTGATACTGTATGAATAATATACAATAGTATATATATATATAGCTATATATATATATAGTGAAATATATATATTAGTATATATTAGTATATATTAATATAGCGTATAAGTCTAATATATATGTATTATATAATATATATAATATATATAGTATATAATATATGCTTATTAATATAGTAGTACGAAAATAAGTATATACTTTAGTTGACATATCAGGTATATATATATAGCGGGTAGTAGATAAGTATACGATTATATAGTAATACTAGTATATAATGAAGGTAACTATATATATTGATTTATATACAGGACTTAAATTGCAAAGGTTTTCTAAGTTTGCAAATGATACCAAAGTGGCCACCTCAGTTAGGAATAGTGAAGGATGCATTTAAGAGTGTCAAGAATGAATCTTGAAAAACTTCTTGGCGTGAGGCAGATAAGTGGGCAAATGAATTGTTAATAGTAAAAAACAGTGTAGGGAGTTCTTGCACCTATGATTACTAGACAATAAAAGTTTTTAACTACGATATGATGGGGATATGGCTTGAGTCTGTGACAAGAAGAAGATTTAGGTGGTGATTATAGGAGCAGTAATTGAAGGAGCGTAAATCAGCCTGAATTGAGAACTAGCAATAAAGCTAATAAGATGCTGGGCATAAATAAATCGTCAATGTGTTTACAAAGAGCAAGGCACAGTGAATAAGTAAAATACGGCTGTATAATAAGCTATGTTAGGTAGCGACCAGTAATAAGAGTATTGGTGCACGAAGAGTTTGGGCGCGCCTTTTTTAAAGAAAGACTTAGATGCTAAGAGAGAGTGCAATAGAGCAACAAGGATGATTTGCCGGTTGAGGGTCAAGGTATGAGGCCATAGAGCGCTGAAGCAGTTAGAACATGTTTTCTGAGTTAGAAAGGTGATTTCTCAGAAGGGGAATGAATACACAAGTCTACACACAGATATTAACATTCTATTGATTATAAACAAGAGTAGCGAATAAATTTCTTCATAGTAGAGGCATGGACAGGTGACCAGGGGCATAATGAAGAAATTAAGGAAGAAAGCAGTGGCACCATCACTGTCAGATAACTAAAGCAAAAGCAAGCATTCAGGTAATAGGGGTTGTTAAATTTTTGGAAAATAGTCGCACGGCAGGTTGTTGAGTGGGACTCGATTGCACATTTAAGAAAGGGTTGGAGATTGTTATATGGATGGGTTGGATATACATATAGATATGGATTTAGACCAAAAGCGCAAATTGGCGGTTTTTGGTAGTTACAGTAGGTTATTAATGTTAGACTGCTATGCATGACCATCCACTTAGTTATTAATCGCATGTGGATGGTTTGGGTATCATTATAGCTAAGGTCCATTAGTTTTGAACTAAGCAATGTGCGCTAAGCGATGTGATGATTTGAGTAATCCAATATAATCATTTGCAGTTTTTGACTAAGTCAAATAGCGTGGATTGTTAGTTTACGAGTAAGATGCGACAAGCCCTGAGGAGTGGCTTTGTGGGATTTGGCATGAGCTGATGTTTGGTTAGTCGGGATGACTGGGACAGTATGCGACAGGCCATAGTGGCTTCTTACTGTCTCTATATTCTTATGTCTTAATCGTCTTGAGCTATTATAAGTATTAAATTAATTAAATTAAAAAGTTATTAAATAATATAATAGTAAGTAATAATAAATTTTATTTATACTATAATACGTATATATATATATATCTATAGTATATATATATAGCTATATATATTATATAGTATATATATATGATAGTAAATAATCACTTACTATATATATATATAGTACCTATCATAAGGTAATTGTAGGACATAGCAAATCATCTTTCGAATCACCGAAAATTTCTAAGTTCAAAAAAATTTTAAAGTTTCAGAAAAAGTTAAGTTAAAGTTAAGGTTCATTAAAGAAAAGTTTTGTAGTGCAAGCTCGTGTCTGGCATAATGTCAGGAAGCTGTGCCACTCAAAGAATTTTCTTAAAAACTTAACTTAACAACTTTTCTTTAGAGACAATTTTTTTAATATATATAATTATATGTTATATATATATATATACGTAATATATATACTAGTATATATATACCCTATATATAGTATATTGAGGACATATACTAGTATACTAATATATATTAGATATATACGTAAACATGATATATCTAGTCAATAATACTATGTATATTATGACTTTATATTATATATCTTTATATATATATAATATATATATACGTATATATAAATATCTATATATAAGTATATGATATATATATATATATTTAATATATTATATATATATATATTATACTACGTAAATATATATATATATATATTATAATATATAGTAATATATATATATATATGATAGGTATAATATAATATAGGCGATATGTATATTAGTAGTATACAAAATATAATTATATGGATATAGTATACTATAATATAAGAATATTAGTGCACGCTATATATATAGGTAATAGTACGATATATAATAAGGTGATCTAATATATAGTATATAATATATATATATAATATATATATATATATATATAGTATATGTATATATGATAGGACACTACTCATTTAAAAGGACGTTACAGTAAAACAGGAACATGGATATTCGAAAAATCCGCGAACGCTGCTCGTGCATCCTGCATGTCACGTGTTAGCTAAAACTCAATAAGAAGGAAGCGCTAGAGTTACCTCACAGTTGCTTTTTTTATCATGTTATTTTTTGTTAATATTTCTAATTTATTTTAAATTCTTTTTTAAGGGACTCGAAGCCGACGGAGGGACAGAGGGGGCCCTAAGAAGTCCCCCCGTCGTCCACCGCGAGGGACCGAGAGACCGCTGCTCCTTTCCATACTTTTCGAATTAACTCTTGGGTATTCCTTTAAGTTAAAAAAAAAGAAAAACTGTTTATTGGCAACTTGTGGCGCACTTATTTGCCTTTAATTAAATAGAATCGAGAAAAATCGATTACATCGTTCGTGTTCGATATATATCGATTAACTTTACCTTTTAAAGGACAAGTTCGTATATTATAACTATATTAATATATATAATATAACTATATATAGTATATATAGTAGTAGTATATATTTATATATAGTATTATATATATATATATAATATATAATCTATATATATATAGTGGAATTGTTGGTATTACTAACTTGAATTCACGTACATACTTATAAAACTAAATATTTCATTTACAAAAAATGGTTTTAAATTATTTGAAGTTTTTCTTACGCATTTGAGTTTGATTCATTTCATATTTTTACTAAAAAATAATTTAATAGTAACGCTCTGAAAATCATAACAATTCATTGTTTATAATCGTTCAAAATTATCCGAATATCGGAAAAATATTAAATGCAATCGGAATATAAAATCGGAACAAAGCATCAATAGCGATATCCCTAAAAAAAAAAAAAGAAACAGAAAATTAGCCGTTTAAAATTTTCGTTCGGTTTTTTTTTTTATATTTTCTTTAAAATATATGCGTAAAGTACACACGAAAATCCGTAAAAGGAAACATCAAATAATTTTTTAAAACCATTTTTTGTAAATGAAATGTTATAATTTTACATATAAGTATGTAGTCAGTCAAGTGAGTAATACTTTCAACAATTACCATTATATATACTAATATATAATATAATATATATATATATATATATTAATTATATTATATAGTATATATATATATATATAATATACTTAATATATATATATATACTATATATAGTATATATAGTATAACTCTACTACGTATTGCTATATATATATATCATATATATAGTAATATATAGTATATATTATACGTAGTAATATATATATATATAATATATTAATATATATATATATATATATATATATATATATATATATATATATTATATAAAATTATATATAAATATAAAAATAAAATATTTTATAAAAATAATTATTGCTAACTAGCCCGAAAATTCCAAAAACACATAAACAAAATACACCTTTACGCCCAATCATTCCAATTTAATAAATGAATTTTATAAAATATTAATTTATTATTCCATCCTATTTATTATTCGTTATAGAGTTAATGCAAAAATGCTTCAGGCAATACACAATAAACAAATTTTACCAGTTTATTTCTTATATATTATTTATCTTTTAAATAATCCTGTTTAAAACATATTTGTGATAAAGCAAATAAGTGATGCACGCACATCCACCCACGACCAACTCATTCTTATAACTGATTAGACACAACGTAAAAAGGACGATGACGTCACCCGAGTTGCCAATTAGTGATGGGCAAAATTACTAATTGGTAACTTTATGGATATTTTTGTGTTAAGGAAGAAGGACCTTTAAACTGGGGTTTAAAATGAGTGTGTTCTAAACATGCCCGATATTGAACGAGTGATGATATGATTATTTTTGCATTTCTCGAGGTTATATACTCTCTAGATCTCAAAAATGGTCTTAAACGTCTGAGGTTATAGGAAAAATTACCTCAAACATTTTTCACACCTCAATCGTCTGGTATTCTAACATATGAAACACCTCACAAGCGGGTTTTCACCAACGCACACACACACACACACAACACACACACACACACATCACACACACACACAAAACGTAAATTTTTACGTTATATAAACATGAAAAGTATAAAATGTTTTAGAAAAAAAAAAAAAAAAAAAAAAAAAAAAAAAAAAAAAAAAAAAAAAAAAAAAAAAAAAAAAAAAAAAAAAAAAAAAAAAAATTAAACACAAAAGTATAAATGTAAAATAAAACTTATAAAAAAAAAAAAAATAAAAAAAAAAAAAAAAAAAAAAAAAAAAAGTTAAAAATTAAAATAAATAAAACAAATAAAATTTGTAATAAAAAATTAAAATTAAAAATTAAAAAAAACAAAAAATTAAAATAAAAATTAAACAAAGTGTAATCTAAAAATAAGTTAGAAAATTAAGAAATTAAAAACATAAAAAAAAATAAAAAATTAAACTAGGTCATACACACACTATAAAATGTAAAATAAAACTTAATAAAAAACATGTTGTAAAAAGAAATTAAAATGTTAAAAAATCTAAATAAAAAAAAAATTAAAGCAAATAAAAACAAAAATAAAATAAAAACAAATAAAATTTTTTAAATAAAAAATTAAAATTAAAGAAAAAAAATAAAATTAAGAAATTAAAATATACAAAAATTAAACAACGTATAATGTAAATATAGTTAAAAATTTAATAATAGAAAAAGTGAATTAATAAAAAAATTATTAACGAAAAAAAACGTTGAACACAAAGAATCAAAAAAAAAAAAATAGAACATAAAAGCAGAGTAAAGCTAAGAATAAATTTAAATAGAAATAAAAAAAAATAAAAATGAAAATAAACAAATAAAAATACAAAGTAAAAAAATAAAAAATAAAAAAATAAGTTAGAAAATAGATTTTAAATAGAAAATAAAAAAATAAAGAATTATACTAAAACAGATTAAAAACATAGATATGAATGTGAATATAAAAACTTGATAAAAAAAATAGTAAACACAATATCCTTTTTCCACTTAGTCATTTTTCACTTATATCAGATACGTCAACTATAAGAAGACTCATCCATCCTTATATAAAATGCTACTCTCATATCTCATTTGACTCTTTATCTTTGCAACGCTGCGATGGAGCTTTGTCTTTGTTTAGTATACGTAATGCAGAGGCAAAGTGTTCGAGGAAATTGACAACTTGTGCGTTGCCTTATATATGGGGTGCATTGTCTGCTCATGAATTTTGTGTTGACATTAGCAACTTTAGGCTAGTTCACTGTTGTACTTCCTTCTTTCCAGTTATTTTTCAGTTTAATCAAAACTTTCATTTAAGTCTAATATTTACTAAAACAATGGATATGTTAACAATATCTTATTTGTCAAATTCAAGAATTTTTACTTTTTTATTTATTTAAAAGTACCGCTACCGCTATAACGGTCATATTTATTTTAAGTACTGTTACCGTTACCACCATTTCCTTTTTCGACCATTACCGCTACAACTAAAGGCGTTTTTTGTTTATGGCAATTACCGCTACAGCCGTTTCTTTTTTTCGACAATTACCGCTACAGCCGTTTCTTTTTCGACAGTTACCCATACAGCACATTTCTTGAATTTTTTTTAAGGTTTTCCTATCAATATCATTGTATTTTCCTTTTTTCTTTCTTTCTAAAGTTTCTATGAAAACTTGGCTCCCTATAGTCTAATTATTACTCACGATACACCGAGATGAGAGAGAGCGCAGAGAGAGAGAGAGAGAGACAGAGGGCAGATTCTTTAATGATAAATAGAGATTTTGTGAGTTTTTTTTATTTTGGAAAACTTCCCGTGACAACGCGGCCAATTTTCACGCGATTATTTTATAGTGTACGATATCCTCTCTAATTATTAGGCCGTTATATCAATATATATACTCTCCTATATATTATATATATATAGCTATCATATACCCTTTATAACCCTATATACTACTTACTATCTATATATCTACTACCTACTATTACTATATATCTTATCCTACTACCTTATCATATATACCTATCTATAATATTATACCCGGGCGCGTTTCATATGGGAGGGCAGAGTCATACTACATTTCACATTATATCATATAATATGGATTATATTGATCTTACTCTATAAATACAATTACTATACTATAATTACTACTATATAAATATATACTCATATCATATATTATATATTATTCTTTTCATATATCCACTATATATACTATATTTACTACTATCCTATACCTACTATTCTCTATATTATATATATATAGTACTATACCATATATTTTATAATATACCTATATATAACGGTGGCTATTCGAAGTGGAAATAGACATGGGGTTCCATGTTCATAATATATACTATTATATACACTATCCTACTATTATCTACTATATATTATCTACTATTATCTACTATCTTGATATATAATTAGTATATATACTCAGTATATAAGCTATATATATATATATATACTAATATACTATATAGTAGTATAATATACTTACTATATACTTCCTTATACTACTATATATATATAGCCGATACATGTGTAGTGTGGTGCAACACAATCATTATAATGAGGTGATCTTAGGGTCTTTATATATGTAATTGAATCTGTTGAATACGAAATTGGGGTTTATAATATTGTGTGGGTTACAGGAAACCCATAAAGGGGGGAGCAGCCGCCACTTAAAAAATTAAAATGATCGTAGAACGCTGAAATTTGAAGACAGGGTGGAGGATTCGGAGTCTGTGACGGAGATGGAGTTGGATTCGGATTCGGAGTCCAGGGATCCCTCCGGAGGGGGGTCCCTAGTTGAAAAAAGAAGAAGAAAAATGCATGGAATGCAAAACAGAAGGAAGAAGAAGAAAGGAAAGAAGAAAGGAAGAAGGAGGAGGAAAGCAAGGAAGGAAGAAGAATGACGAAGGAGGAGTCTGAGGATCCGGAGTCAGTACCCTGGCACCGGTGCTGGAGCCCTGCGGGGTGCGAGTTAATAAACAGTCGTCATAAAACAATCTTGGTATTTTATAATACGGTTTGGTGCTGCTGTAGATTTCGATAATATGATTGGTTATAAGGCGTGTTAGGGTGTCTAGACCCCCCATTAGGGGGGGTCTCGACTAAAAAAACGAGCACAGAGTGCAAAACAGACGGTCGAAGGCACGGAACGAAGAAGGATGAGAGAAGACTAAGGAAAGGAAAGAAATGGACGAGGAGTCCTGACTCGAGGAGTAGTGTGTTGTACAGCTTGGCAACGATGTTGCTGGCTCCGGTGCTTTAGTTAATAAACCATTCGTATACAACAATCGCTGGTGTCTTTATTATAGGTTATCTCGGAATAAGGTATTCTTAGGGTCTTTAATGTGTAGATATATATCCTTGCTCTGAAAGTAGAACAACATGCTCTTCTAATATCTATCTCTCCTATCACTATTAAGCTATTTACTATATATATTATCTAATATATACCTATTACTACTATACAGTGATCATTCTAATATACATACTTTACCACCCCTCCATATCCTACTACAACCACACCGGGAAAAAGAATATCATCGTCAGAAAAAAAAAGCAATCTTCAATATCACCATGCTTACATAATACTGTTTTGAAAACGTTTTCCATCCTAATCATATAAACCAAAATAAATTACATTCGAATCATCATTATACTCACATATACTATCTACCTCATGTTTATATACTATATATATATATTTTATATAATATACTTATTATATATATATCATACTTATCTATATTATATACTACTTATACCCTTACTACCTTATTAAATATTGAACCTGAAATATACAGTGTCTATATAATTAACCTATAATACTTTAACAAGATTGAGGTTTAACATTTAACATACATTGTGAACACTCAATGTATTGTTCTAAACTTCTTAGACCCTGTGTTGTGACATAGGTGTAAATGTCACGTGCATGACTGATTTTCAAAGATTGCAGTTTCTGTTGTATCCCTGACTGTTCTTCATTTCCTTTTTTTCCTAAATAAATCAAATGTCAAGTCGATAGCATCAAATAACAGACGGGATCCTGTGATTCGAACACATTGTGTTCGTCATATATTGTATAGAGTATACAATGTGATAAATTAATAAGTTCGTCTAACAAGTCGACTTCAACCATACGTTTACATATTTCTTCTTGCATTTTGATAAATGCTGTAATATTTTCAGAACCACGTACAGAAACACCGTGTGAAGTGGGTCGGAATATTCCGGTCGAGTTAGGTCGCCACCAATTACGTAAAATCAATGGATTCAATATTGTTATTTAGTGAAAAACAAGAGTTAACCTTTTTGAGTCACATTCTTCTCCGCCATTGATTGTGACTCCCCATGAATTTGTTACAGAGGATGAAATGTACTTTTCATTTATCCATGTATTAACTTCATCAAATACGCGACTTAATTCTTCACATGATAGGAATAAGGGTCTGTTACAATTTTAAGATGAATCAGTGCAAGTAAAGTAACGTTCACCACTCGACTTCTATAAACTTAAAATTTACAATATTTTTTGGATGAGATATCTTCCTGTTTATAAATATCGTTTACAATATTTATTATTCTCACAAGAGAAATGCCCATGTTTAACATAGTTTTTAATACTCGGACGTTCAATAAAATGCTGATCTTCACGCTATCCCCTACTTCTTCACAGATAGCCAATCGTAATATCCTCTCTCCACATCACAACTAACGAAAGATGCATGCAAAACCGGTTTATACAAGTAAATCGTCCTACAAACGCTAGCGCCTACACAAGCACTCCGAGGGGGCGTGGCTCATACATCTGCGCGCCCCGCCGTAATGCTTCATGTTCTTTCTTTTCTTATTCTAAGGTGGATTTTCTCATCTTGGTAATGTAGCCTTAGGCCCTTACATTTTTTAAAACCACCCTTATCTTTTTTTCGCATATTTCCTTTACACTGGGCTCTAAGGTTGTTTGTTATTTCGTTTTCTGAATAACCCTAAAGAGGAAAGTGTTGATATCAACAGGTGAACGAGCCAGAGGTTATATACGCCTCTACGCCGTCTAGAATACACGTTTCTCACTCTACTCCAGCTAAGCGTGGGCGCGGGCTTATTTCGGTTACAGTACACATTTCTTCACAAGGGTAATATTCTTAAGTGTAACTGAAGGAGGATTGAATCTACGTCTCATACGACTGTTGCAGGCATCTTGTGAGCCACTACGGTGTGTATCTAGTGGATTCGATATGCAGTCAGATATTAAATAATAATAGATCACCATAATAATAATAATCAATACCATTTATACATGAAGTAATATTAAACTTAACCTCAATAATAATAAACATAACAATAACTAATTATTTTTTTCTTAATTACAGTTTCGTATTGGGACAAACAAGCAACAATGTCTATATTCAATGTCTTTCTTGGTAGCAAACAGATCAATGCAGAACCCTTGATGAAATGCTTGCTGTAAGTATTACAAGTTTTTAATCTTTTATATTTATCACCAAAAAAAAAATTTAATTTTCTCTCATAATCTGATTATACAAAAGTTAATTTTCAGATTTTACTTATACAAAATGTTAATTTTCTCAGATTTCTATCTATAAAGTATACCCCACCGTTAACTCTTACATATTTAAATTTTACAAGGTTATGGTTTTCAGATTTTATTATAAAAAGTTAATTTTTCAATTTTTTTTTTTTACACTTTTTACAAATTTTATTATTTTTATTTTGTATTATTAGATTTACTGATTTAGGGTATGTAAAAACGCTTACAATTTTTTAGTAAAGAATCATTTGACTTTAATCATTGTCAATTAGACTACAATTTGACAGCGTGGGTATGCCCTTGGATGCTGGCTGGATTGGGTTTGATTTCCTGATTTACCTTTGATTTAGAGTATGTAACGCCCAACCATAAATTGTAGCTTTATACAACTTAAAAAGAGTAAGAAATTTTAAATATTATTATTATATTCTTTTTTCTTTTAAAAGTTTTAGATGCGGTAAAATATACTTTATTTTGTATTATTACAGTTTCGCCTTTCTGCTACATCAGCAGTAAGCAATTGGTGGTGGTGATGGCGGTTTAGCTGAAGTAGTCCAAGGGGTGGATCTAATGACGGAAAGCATGATGCTGGTCTCAAAGGTAGCCCTCAACAACAACAACATGATGGATCTGTAGAGGGTGGTAACGGTGAACCTGTTTACTCCGTTTTCGTAAGAAAGTAAGCCAGCCAAAACGTCGTTTGACGGAACCTAGAGCTAGCCTCACTAACACTGCAGAGGCTGAAAGACGAGCAATCATCAATCGAGAGCTTGTCCGAACAGGACGTTGGGTTCCTGATGCAGGAGCAGGAGGTTCCTCTTCATCGTAATCGTCATCATCGTTACCAGTGGTCCCCTCTACCTCTAACAATGCTGATGGAATGGTTGATGCTGCTGCTGCTCTCTGCTGAATCCCCCCATGATGTGGTTGTTAATACAACTGATGACTCTTCATGTGACACGGATGCCGATGGATCTCGTAGAGAGGTTCAGGTGTATTTTTTTCTTATTTTATTATTCATTACTTAATTACTCTATTATTATATTATTAATTACTTATTATCTATTATTATATTATTATTATCTATTATTATCTATTATCTTATTCACTCTATGTTTTTATCTATTATTCATTATTATCTAGTCTTCTATAAAGTGCTATATTTATTATTTCTTCAGCTTTTAGGATTGTCGTTGTTATATATATATTCATTATATATATATATACTATTATAGTATATAGTATATTACTATTATACTACTATACTTCTATATATATATTATATATACTTCTCTACCTACCTATTATATATTATTCTAGGTTATGACTTAATCCCAATCTTTATGTAACCATCTCTTCATATTATTTTATACGATCTATTATTTTTTTATTTCATTATTATTATATCTATTATTATTCTTCTTCTTCCTCTTCCTTCTTCTTCTCTCCTTCTTCTTCTCTCTTCCTTCTTCTTCTTCTTCCTTCCTTCTTCTTCTTTCTTCTTCTTCTTCTTATTATTTTATTATATTATTATTACTTATATTATATTATTATTATTCATATATATAAACTATATATAATATATAAATATATATACACTACTATATATATTTTATTACAATATATATAAATATATATATTATAATATAATATATATATATATATTATTATAATTATTATATTATATAATATTACTATACATGATCTGTTTACTTATGACATGTTCATTTTTAACAGAAAAAGCGGAAGAATGAGGACTTCACAGCTGAGTTCATCGATATGAAGAGAGTCGGGTATGGTAGAAAATCTGGGATTCTAGATATCCATAAATATCGAATCAAAGTAACTGAAGACAGAGTGTTCAATCAAGGTCTTGACATTAGCGACGCCTTTAGTCGCGTGATCCTAGATATCATCACCCATTTAAGAGGTGAAATCAAATATAATGAGTACGCTGTACGATTCACCTTTACATTCAAGATGAAAGATATTTAAGTTTGTAATTTTGTAAATATCCCGTTTAAGGAAATAGTACGTAATGATAACATTGTACCCTATCTCTGTGAACGACTCGAAGCAGCTTTCCAATCAGGAGACCAATACACGTTTTCCGATTTTATTATAGAGGTTAAGGTGGTTCATAACCCTGAAGGTAACGGTATAATTATCCCCACTAATGCAAACTTTTATAACACAAAGAAACTTAAGAGGTGTCATCTGGTCAAAAGGGTACAGGTAAATGGGAAAAGATGTAACATTCCAGATACTGTAGGCTGTGGGTTTAAAGCCATAGCCTTAGCCCTGCTGTATAACGAAAAGAAAGAGGACCATGATATTACACCTAAAGACGCTCAAGATAAGGGAACTGGTCATAATATTATGCCAAAAGACGTGAAAGATAAAGGTATAGAAATAGCTAATAAATGTGGCTTAGATTTTGCTAGTCCGCTAGGTTCAGATAAATTTGCTATTATCGAGAAGACATTAGATTGTCGTATTTTTGTTTATAGTAATGAAGGAGAGAGTGGGTTCAGTGTGGTACATAAACCCACAGAAAACGACAGAGATAAAATTTTATATATTCTAGGTTATGATAGAGTGAAAAAACACTATTTCTATGTTCCTACTAACGTAATACGTTTAACCATTGACGGTCTCAGTAGCAGAAATATTAGGGGTGATGTTTTTTGTCCGAAATGTTAAAGCTTTGTAGATAATATGTTACATCATTGGGAACACGAATGCGAGTATTATAATTGTAAACAATGTTTGAAGTATGAATGTAGAGGAAAACTTATCGCGGGAGGTGCTCTACATTACTGTGCTGAATGCAATCGTAACTTTTACGATGCAGTATGTTTAGAAAATCATAAGGATATTTGTGGAAAAATTTATATATGTAAGGATTGTGACACGCTAATAATACCAGATAAAAAAAATCGAACACAACATAAATGTAAGGAAATGTTTTGTAATGTATGTTATGAGACCTATAACCCTGAGGATGGGAAGCATGATTGCTATATGAAACCTATAGAAATTAAGAATGATGGGCAGAAGAAAAACAATACATACACCTTCTACTACGACATCTTGGTTTCCTTGTTTAGGGTTTTGAGGGTATTATCAATCTTTTTTTTTTTTGTTCCCTTGTCCCGCCCCCCGGCCACTTTAGTTCTCTTCCCTTATTTGCTTTGTTTTCTTGTCTTATTCTCCTTCCTTTTTGAGTTCATGCTGGACTCCCCTCCACTCCGAATGTTTTGGAGAGAGCGTTGCCTGCGAATTGATATATGATTAGTATACGTGATGCATTTATTGGTGTAAATGGGGAAGATCAAGGTATAAGGACCAAGCACGTTAACGGAAATCGGATGTTGAGGGTGATAACATAAACAATAGAGTAAAGGAAGAAATCCCTGGTTCAGTATTATTATTAAAGGACCCTGGTTCAGTATCTATTATTTACCCTGGTTCAGGAACTTGTCTTCAAAGGGACACTGGTTCAGGATCTTGTCTTCAGAGGAACACTAGTTCAGAATCTTGTCTTCAGAGGAGCCCTGGTTCAGGATCTTGTCTTCAGAGAAACCCTGGTTCAGGAACTTGTCTTCAGAGGAACCCTGGTTCAGGATCTTGTCTTCAGAGGAACCCTGGTTCAGGATCTTGCCTTCAGAGGAACCCTGGTTCAGGATCTTGTCTTCAGAGGAACCCTGGTTCAGGATCTTGTCTTCAGAGGAACCCTGGTTCAGGATCTTGTCTTTAGAGGAACCCTGGTTCAGGATTTTGTCTTCAGAGAAACCCTAGTTCAATATCTTGTCTTCAGAGGAACACTGGTTCAGGATCTTGTCTTCAGAGGAACCCTGGTTCAGGATCTTGTTTTCAGAGGAACCCTGGTTCAGGATCTTGTCTTCAGAGAAACCCTAGTACATGAACTTGTCTTCAAAGGAACCCTTGTTCAGGATCTTGTCTTCAGAGGAACCCTGATTCAGATCTTGTCTTCAGAGGAACCCTGATTCAGGATTTTCATAGAGGTTTGCGAGCATCACCCGTGAAAATAATTAAAGCAGGAACATTTGTCCTCCTTAAAAATCGTAAATTCTTGAAATACTCTCCGTTTTGAAATGCTATTGACGAGACTTAGTGGTTTGATTCAGGTGAATTTTATGTCAGTTGGCGAGTACTTTTTGGGGAATAATAATAGCCTAATTTACCAAGTCATAGTTAAAACCAGATTGAAAAGATACTAAAATCTTGGGTGTAAATTTTAATACCATATATATATATATAATATATATATATTATATATATATATATATATATATATATTATATATATATAATATATATATATATATTATACATATATATAT
This sequence comes from Trachelipus rathkii, assembly GCA_015478945.1. Taxonomy (NCBI): domain Eukaryota; kingdom Metazoa; phylum Arthropoda; class Malacostraca; order Isopoda; family Trachelipodidae; genus Trachelipus; species Trachelipus rathkii. The sequence continues at coordinate 4,389 of JABUQX010005266.1, read as the reverse complement.
ATATATATATTAATATATAAATGATAGTATTATAATATATATATAGTAATAGTATATAATTAGAAAGGGTAGTAATTTTCAAAACTCCCAAACATATTTATGTTAGCCATTGGACAAATAATGGAAAAAACTAGAAACATATTTGAAATCTGCTCAAAAACTCTTGAGAATAACTTCAAAAATAAGCAGTGATATCATTCACTTCATCTCAAAATGCATGGTATTGGTATATTAGTGCAATAGGTTGGTACACTTGTTAAGAAGTATAGATGAAAAGGACAAATGGGAGGCTCATTACTTATATGGAGAGAAAGAATTGTAGTGTCTATCAGTCAGTGTACAATGAAATCCAGTAATTATTCTTAATATTACGTACCCTTTCCCCCCATTTTTGTGGAAACTTTGTGAATATGAATGGCTTTTCATTTTCCCATTCATTCACTTACCGTTCTTTTTTACTACATAAATTACCACATTCTGAACTTTTACTTTTATTATATATTTAGAAATTATAGTACCTATATATAAATGATTCCACTTTCTTTTAGCGTAATTCCTATAATTTGGAACATGTTTCATCATCATTCGAATTGTTAACAGTACAGTAAAATTATGAAGGTTTGATTGTGACAGCGTGACACCCTTAATTCTGGATTCTAGGGACATTATTAGTATTCGGTTCTGGTTTCTGTCACTAAATTATAGTCTTGAAGTTGATGCAATAATCAAATAAACGCTACTTATCTAGAACTGAAGTGAATTTCGCAATAATATATATATATCCTGCCTGCACTGCCTGCCTGCCTGCCTGCTGCTTGCCTGCGAATGCCTGCCGCCTGCTTCGCGAATAACAAATATTCCAATATTTTAGGACATTTTTCATTCCCATTACCGATGAAATTTAACCATGCCTCCCCACCTGCCTGCGCCTGCCTGCCTGCCTGCCTGCCTCCGCTGCCTGCCTGCCTGCGCGAATAACAAATATTCTATATTTTTGAGCATTGTTCATGTCCCATTTTACGAATAGGTTTAGCTGCCCTGTCCTGCGCCCTGCGCCTGCCTGCCTGCCGCTTACCTGCTTCTGCCTCCTGCCTGCCGCCTGCTGCCTGCGCGCTGCCTGCCTGCTGCCTGCGCCGTCCTGCCTGCCGCCCTGCCTGCCTGCCTGCCTGCTGCTTGCCTGCCGCTGCCTGCGGCCTGCCTGCCTGCCTGCCTGCCTGCCTGCCTCCTGCCTGCCTGCCTCCTGCCTGCTGCCTGCCGCCTGCCTGCCTGCCTCTGCCTGCCGCCGCTGCCTGCTGCCCTGCCTGTGCCTGCTGCCTGCCTTTCGCTACCGCCTGCCTGCGCCTGCGCCTGCCTGCTGCCTGCTGCGCCGCCGCCCGAATAACATTCCTATTATTTTTGGAACATCTCATGTCCCTTTACGAATATTTACCTGCTCCTGCTCTGCCGCCTGCCTGCTGCTGCCTGCTGCTGCCTGCCTCCTGCGCTGCCGCCTGCCTTCCTGCCTGCCTGCTGCCTGCGCTGCTGCTACCTGCTGCTGCCTGCCTTCTGCCTCCTGCTTCCTGCTGCCTGCCGCCTGCCTCCCGCCTGCCTGCCTGCCTGCTGCCTGCGCGCCTGCCTGCTGCCTGCCTGCCTTCCTGCGAAAAACAAATATTTTAAATATATTTTAGACATTTTTCATGTCCCATTACGATAAGGTTTAGCTCCTGCCTGCCGCCTCCGCAGGCTGCCTGCCGCCTGCCTGCTGCCTGCCCTCTGCCGCCTGCTGCCTGCCTGCCTGCTGCTGCCTGCCTGCCTGCGAATAAAAAATGCTATAATTTTTGGAACATTTTCATGTCCCATTTACGAAGCGGTCTTAGCCGGCGCCTGCGCGTGCCTGCCGCCGCTGCCACCTGGCCCGCCCGCTGCTGCGCCGCTGCTGCGCCTGCCGCTGCCTGCCGTTTCCGCGTGCATGCGGGCCAGCACCGCCGCCGCCTGCCTGAATGCCACCAGCATTCCCACATGCGTGAGGGTGGCAGCCAACTGCCAGCCTTTGCTATGCCTGCTGCGTGCCTGCCGCCGCCTGCGCTGCCGGCCGGCAGCTGGCAGCAGGCCTTTCATGAGCATACCAATATTCCTATATATTTTTACTTATGTCCCATTTACGAATAGTTTAAGCCGCCTGCCTGCTGCCTGCCTGCCTGCTGCCTGCCGGCCTGCTGCCTGCCTCTGCGAATAACAAATATCTATATATTTTGACATTGCATTTCCCATTTAGGAATAGTGTAGCTGCTGCCGGAGCCTCACGACAGCTCTCACCGTCTGATGACCGGGCTCCTGTATGCCAGCCCTTGCCTGCCTGCCGCTCCTGCTGCCTGCCTGCGCCTGCCTGCTGCTGCCTGCCTGCCTGCCTACTGCCGGCCTGCCGCTTCCTTTCAATGAACTGCCTGCCTACTGCCTGCCTGCCGCCTGCCTGCCTGACCTGCTGCCTGCCGGCTCTGCCTGCCTGCCTGCTGCCTGCCTGCCTGCGCTGCTGCCTGCTGCTGCCCCTCGAATAACAAATATCTATATATTTTGGAACATTTTTATGTCCCATTTTACGAAGTAGCTGCCTGCCTGCCTGCCTCTTGGATTCATAAATGCAACAATACAAAATCCTATATATTTTATGGAATTTTCATGTCACATTTACGAATAGTTTTAGCCGCCTGCCTGCCTGCTGCTGCCTTGCCTTGCCGCCTGCGCCGCCTGCTGCCTGCCTGCTGCCTGCCTGCCTGCTGCTGCCTGCCTGCCTGCCTCCTGCCTGCCTGCCGCGTCTACTGCCTGCCTGCCTGCCTCCTGCCTGCCCTCCTCTGCCTGCCTGCCTGCGCCTGCCTGCCTGCCTGCCTGCCGCCTGCCTCCTGCCTGCCTGCCGCCTCCTTGCCTGCCTGCCTTCCTCGAATAACAAATATTCCTAATTTTTAGACATTTTTCATGTCCCATTTTACGATATAAGCCGCCTGCTGCCTGCCGCCTGCCTGCCTGCCTGCCTGCCTGCCTGCCTGCCTGCCTGCCGCTCCTGCCTGCCTGCCGCGAATAACAAATATTCCATATATTTGAAACATTTTGCATGTCATTTACGAATAGTACCTGCTGCCTGCCTGCTCCTGCCTGCTGCCTGCTGCCTGCCCTGCCTGCCTGCCTGCCTGCTGCCTGCTGCCTGCCTGCCGGTCTGCCTGATTTCAATGAACCGCCTGCCTGCCTGCCTGCCTGCCTGCCTGCCTTCTGCCTGCCTGCCTGCCTGCCGCGCTGCCCTGCCCGCCGCCTGCCTGCCTGCCTGCCTGCCTGCCGCCTGCCGCCCTGCCTGCCTGCCGGCTGCCTGCCTGCCTGGTTCAATATAACAAATATCCTATATATTTTTAGACATTTTTCATGCCCCATTTACGAATAGGTTTTAGCCTGCCTGCCTGCCGCCTGCCTGCCTGCTTGCCGCCTCTCCTGCCTGCCTGCCTCGATAACAATATTCCATATATTGGAAACATTTCATGTCCATTTTACATAGTTTTAGCCTGCCTGCCTGCCTGCTGCCTGCCTGCCTGCGCTGCCTGCTGCCTGCGCCACCTCCTGCCTTGCCTGCCTGCCCTGCCGCCTGCCTCCTCCTGCTGCCACCTCCTGCCTGCCTGCCTGCTGCGCCTCCTGCCTTGCCTGGAGTCTTACAAAAAAGATAACAAATATTCATAATTTTAACATTTGTCATGTCCCATTTTACGAATAGTTTTTAGCCTGCTGCTGCCTGCTTGCCTGCCTGCTGCCTGCCTGCCTGCCTGCATGCCTGCCGCCGCCGCCTGCCTGCCGCCTGCCTGCCTGCCTCCTGCTGCCTGCCTGCCTGCTGCTGCCTGCCTGCCTGCCTAGCCGCCTGCCTGCCTTCCTTCCTGCCTGCCTGCCTCCTGCCTGCTGCCTGCCTGCCTGCCTGCTGCCTGCCTGCCTGCCTGCTGCTTCCTGCGAATAACAAATATCCTATATATTTTTAGGACATTTTCAATGTCCTTTTACCAATAGGTTTTAGCCTGCCTGCCTGCGCCTGCCTGCCTGCTGCCTGCTGCCTGCTGCCTGCCTGCCTGCATAAACAAAATCCTATATAATTTTGGACATTTTTCATGTCCTATTTTACGAAACGCCTGCCCGCCGCCTGCCTGCCTGCCTGCCTGCCTGCCTCCTGCCTGCCTGCCTGCCGCCTGCCTCTGCCTGCCTGCCTGCCTGCCGCCTGCCTGCCTTGCCTGCCGCCTGCCTGCTGCCGCCTGCCTGCCTGCCACTGCTGCCTGCCTGCCTTCCTGCCTGCCTGCCTTCCGCCTGCCTGCCGCCTGCGCTGCTGCCTGTGCTGCCTGCCTGCCGCCTGCCTGCCCCGCTGCCTGCCTGCCTGCGCCTTCCTGCCAC
>JABUQX010005265.1:37500-43146 GCA_015478945.1 Trachelipus rathkii | reverse complement strand
ACACACACACTAATAATAATAATACAATAAGATTGGCTAATAATAATAATAATAATAATAATAATAATAATAATAATAATAATAATTAATAAATAACTCAACAATAATAATTAATAATAATAATTAATAATGTACTACTAATGACATATTAAATACAACAATAAATAAATAAAAGAAAAAGGAAAATTTATTTTAATATTTTAAAGAGTACCCTTAATCTCAAGTTAAAAAAATTCCTTATAAAAAGTAAAGTCAATTCTTTTACTCCAGACAAAACAGCCTATTTCAAGCTTTTTCATTTCTTGTAAGGTGTTGCCACGTTTTTTAATCCTTATAAAGACTGAATCCAGAAGATTTGAAATTACATCGTAGCTCCAGGAAAAAGAAATCCCAAATGCAATTCCAAATAAATCATCAAATCTATTATATATATATATATATATATATATATATATATATATATATATATATATATATATATATATATATATATATATATATATAAATATATATATGTGGCATGTACCGAATTCAAGCTGCATAGTATTCCCAAAGGATATATAATGATGGTACAGTACAAAGTAAGTCCTGTAAAGGGGAAGCCACCATTCTAGACAACAAGGTCACTGAGGTGGCGCGCGTCGTGCTGAAGTAAACGAATGACGTCGTTGGGAAAATAGAACCCGAGGGGCCAAATAGCTTATGCTCCTTGGACAATAACTTTGTAAGGTTATCAAAGACCCATTTAAATAATAATTGATATTGTAGGAATAAATATTTCTTTTTGAACAATAGTTAAAACACTTAAATTGTGTCCTTGTAAAATAATCATTAGAAGTAATTAATAAAGAAATAACTAAAGAAGCGTTTCGCTACTCCAAAGCTATTTTATTATTTGCTATATCAAAGTGATCTCTTAAAAATTAATCATTATAGAGATCATTCTTTTTACATAGTTTTGGTGGACCCCAGAAAAGTGAAAAAAACCCCCCTTTCTGATCTAGGGGGGCAAAAAAAAAAAAAAAAAAAAAGTGGTGATTGTCAAAGTGAAAAGTGCCAATAAACAAATATAGTGCTAAGTGAAGTGACTCATATACTGTGAAAAATTTTTTGGTAACAAAATAAAGTCTTAGTGCGTTGGTACATAGCTCTCATAAACTTTATTACATAACGATTAGCGTGAAGAACCCCGTTATTTTAAAAGTCGCTAGTCTTGTGAAAAAGAGCTCCATTTTCAAATAATATCACCGGCAAAGTAAAGAGACGGGGGCAGAATTTTTTTAAGATGCCCAGAAATAAAGATCCCGGCTTGACCGGGAGGGGTAGGGGAAAGTCGGTACTGTATCAAAAGCTTCGGCGAAACTGAACAGCCTCTTCCTCTCCAGTTCGGAGAGAAGAAAATTCGAACTCCGATGGGGAAGGAAGTCAGGACTTACATACCCCGCTACGAGCAAGATCGGTTACCCCCACTGTCTCCCCCTCGTTGGTGGGGACTCCAAAGACCAGTCTGCCTATTGGCGCCATTCCAAAGTTAGATTTGCGTAATATGATGACTTGGTTACACACGACGATTACCGTTTTCAAACTTAATGGAGTGGATGATCCAAAAGAACGCGTAAGAATATTGGCTTCCGTCCTTCCCCATGATATCGTAGCGACCATCAAATTTCCATTGGGGGGAGATTGCTTTCAAAAGTTAATTGCGTCGATCGAGGAAGCTTACGCCCCCAATTTGAGAAGTCAAATCAGTGAGATTTTCAAAAAAGGAAGAAAAAAAGAAGAACTCCCTTCAGTTTATTTGGCAAGAGTCCGTGATGTTATGGGAAGAATAGGATTCGATCTGCTTGCTGAAAACAGTGCTCCTTTTGTTCATGAGTTGTTTATTAATGAGCTTCCATCTCGCATACAAGAAAGTTTAATGACCCTGGCAGACGATAGCAGTCTTGAAAAAATTACAAAAGTAGCAGATAACTTATATAAGAACTTTTATAGAAACGACTGGCGAACCCCCATGAAAGAAGAGGGAGAGAATATTGGGGGGGCCAGGGAATCACCCTTCAAGGAGAACAGTTCCTAACACACGAGAAAATCATGAGAGGACAGTCAAGGCACACAAATAACAAACACCTTCTAGTTTCTGGGGAAGAGTCGATGTTCAGTAGAGTTCCTTTCTGAGGAGGCCTCTAATCAAAGCTTCTCCAGACAGCTAAGATGAGTCTGCCAATGTGGACTCGATCAAATAAACCATTCTTCATGGGGTGCTAGGAAGAAATGTGCTCCTAGAGAACAAACAAGGCAACATTGTAAATGTATTTAGTAGAGTGCAAACTTCAGCTAATTCCTGTGGACTCTTATAGAAGCTACAAAAACTGGGCTTGGCCTGAATTTCCGGCATCAGCAGTGGCTCCCCTGGGTCGAGAAAGCTGTTGTGCCTGTGAACCCCTCAAAGTGAAACTGCACATCCCCTTAACAGAGCAGAGTGAATAAGCTTGATAAAAACACTCACTGTTTAACAGATTAAGAAGTAACATCATGTTCAATAGTAGGTTTGTCAAAATTATAATACAACGAAAAGACAGTAATAGGTATGTTTGTTCAATAACATCATGAACTAATGGCTAATGTCAATAATAATAATAATAACAGTAATAATAATAATTTAACTATTACTTGTTATAATAATAATAATAATAATAATAATAATAATGTAATAATAATAATAATAATAATAGTATAATAATAATAAGTCATCATCTAATAATAATAATGTTTAACATCAATAATACCAGTCGAGTACTAAGAGTACTATGCCACCAAGTTAAGATAAGGAGCTTCCACCTCCCACAAATGCAGTTCCTGAGTATCCCGCGAATACATTAGAGAGTTAACAGATAAAAACTACATGATACCCATTGGCCAACGGCATATTTGATACCTCTACAGGAGAAACTATCATAAATAATGGTGTTCCTAAATAAAGAATAAGACATATGTAATCCTAATGTCATGAGCTACCTCATTTTAGAGATTGAAACCACTTACCCTATGGAAGTATAAAATAATATATTTGCATTATTAATAAATAAAGCTGCTTCAATGATATCAGTAATTGACGTACTCACGGGAACAGTAGTTACAATTAGATGGGCTTAAAGAGTAAACCTTATATGAATTTTTAACAACTAAATTGCTAACTGGCATATTAGAAAATGTCATTTCAAAAAACTGTTTGAATACATTAGACAGACAGGGCTACTAGGGATACAGAATTTACAACTAGTAATAAAAACAATTAAGATAAGGCTTTATCTGAGTACCTCCACCTTCTTCCTTCCAGCCCACTAACCTCCTTGGAAGATATACCCAGCAATAATCTCAGAGTTGAATTCCAAAGATTATTACAAATTATTATTTACCTAAAAATCTTTTTGTTGGGTGGTTTTAAGACAGCTAGTTGGATGATTTGTCTGGTGCACTTAAACCTGAGTCGAAACCGTTGGTCAGGAAACGGTGTAGATACCCTGGGTATGATGGTGAGACTGGTCCGTTATCTCTTGAAGGATACTAGCCCACTTTTTCCTTATAAAACCATTATAAGCGAGTCTCTGCAAAGTTCAAACTTCTGTCACTCTAGTAATTGTTCCTGAAAACAAACTGAGGGTGCTTGTCTTTGTGCGAAAGCCAAAAGAGACAACGTCCCCAATGGAGTTTCCCATCAGCGTAAGAAAAAGTGTAGGAAGAAATCAAAAAGAAAGAGATTTAGAAAGCGTTAATCATATGAAGTACGAGGATGCATTTGCCGCAAATGAATATAAATGATATATTTAGTGGGTCACGTAATAGGTCGGTAAACTGACATCGAATCGTACCATTCCCCCGTCATAGCTTCTCATCTAAATAACATTTTAGTATTAGGTCGCTCGTGGAAATTTTTTTATATCACTATGATTTTAAAAAAATTTAGAGTTCGGCGTTTCGCGAGATTTTTTAACCGATATTATCATTCCCTCAAAAAAAAGTACACGTATGGATTGAGGGACCAAAGATTTATCAGGGACTGGCTGGTAGCCAACAAGTATTTGAGATTAAACGATAATTGCTTTAAAAATAAAAAAAAAATGCTAATTTGTGTGTTTAGTGATGAGATTGACTATATGGCTAACATTATATGTAAAGATTGAGCTCTCATCCATAAAGAAAGCCTTCATTTATGGTATTTGCCCACACCCAAAATATGTCTTCATTGGTGCTCTTTACAAATTGAATGCTCTCCCTTTTATGCTTGTTAAAGTGATTTCGTTCCTTCCAAACTTATAATGTATTATCGCCTGAGGTGCCATAGCGCGCTTTGTGATATAAAAAGCTAAAGCGATTCGTACCACCGCCCCTCTCAATGACCAGGTCTCGAGCGCCTCCATGGCATCGGCAAACAATACTTTTAATACGAAAATTATGTCCGACTATTGGCAGGGCTTCCTGTTTTTGATAGTGGGTCATCTTTAATAATAACAGAAAAAAATATTTGCCAGTAAATAAGCTATTATTAGGGTTAACTAAATTATTCAAGAAATATGGCGCAAGGGAAAGCATGTGTATTCAGCCGTTCATTATGTTTAAAGATAAACAAACAAAATGCTGGTCATGTCGCCACTATAACGTTAGGGGAATTGAGGGAACTATTTTTGAGTAGACTTTGCTATTTCCAATGATGGAGTTAATTACCGAAAATCAAAATGCGCATAAAATATTTCATTTGGTAAATAATATTGCCCAAAGTTATTTATAGTAGGTAGGAGAAGTGCTGGTCCAAATAGGTAGTCTCTGACTCACTCCACCGACAACGAGACGGCCACTTGTTAAATCAGTTGGGGCTACTTATAGCGACTGACGTAGGTGCTATTAACTTGGTAATGAATGAAAACGCGCCGATAGATCTCTCGGTTAGAAATGAAATAGCAGTCGGATACGCCATATTGGTACCACAGTAAAAATAAATTTAGTAAACTACGTTGATAAATGCAAGATATTAGTCCGCATTTCAAACGATTTGGCTCTTGAAGCTAGACAGCACCAACAGTCAAATACCTTAGTCCCTGATGGCGAAGAATATGAAAGCAGAATATGGCAAAACAAAATAAGGCAAGAAATTTTTTCATTGTGCATTGAAGAGCGAATTAGTTAACAGTCTCTTTTAAAATTGCCCATGTTTTTGTGCCGGTGTTATGCAGAACGTAATCATGTCACTACAATAAAAGAAGATGGGGTGAATAAAAACCCTCCGGCATAAAATGAATTTGTGTTCCAAGATATGAAGCAAGAAGATAAAACAGTTTATCCGCACGTGTGCTCAGTAAGGGTACATGTCAAAAATAACAGTACCAGGTCCTGATTACGTGCTTTTAAAGAAGTAACGAAGTTTAGTCGTTCATATTATTACTTGCTACTCAATGCAAGATACCTACTTACCTTAATTGGACCGCTGGTAATACTTAATTCAAGCTAAAATTTCTAAAGAAATAAATTCGGGAGAAATATTGAATGCATTCATTCACGAGTTACTCTGTTCTGTGGAATTCCTCTGATTTAGGTGCGAACAATGAGCCTGTTTGAGGAAGCCTGTAGGCCGTGGGAATGGAGCACCTGACC
>JABUQX010005265.1:17500-27500 GCA_015478945.1 Trachelipus rathkii | reverse complement strand
TGTCTGCGCAAGAGTTTTGTGTTGATGTAGGTAACTCTAGGCTAGTTCGCTGCGGTGATTCCTTCTTTCCTGCCACATCTGTTCTGAGGAATTCCCTTCCATCTTCTGTGTTTCCTACTGAATTTAATCTCTCCCACTTCAAAGCCTGCGGTCTGTGCTCATCTGCGTAATTTACTTTAGTTGTTGACTTCTGATTCGTGCAACACCCCCTCCTTGAATAGGGCTGCCCGTGAGTAGGTGACAACTGTAAAAAAGAAATAAATAAATAAATATATATATATATATATATATATATATATATATATATACATAAATATGTATAGAAGTTTATATATATAGTATATATATATATATATATATATATATATATATATATATATATATATATATATATATATATCAAAGGTGAAAAATTATGTGGCGTTGAAAGAAATTACATATTTTTTACGGATAAATAATCTTAAGTTTTCTTCAATGTAAAATCTTTTTTTCTGATTCCTACCTCAAAAGGAGAAAAAGAAATAAAAAAGGAAAAGAAAAAGCATAAAAATAAGTAAAAATTTCTTCGAAAATCTTTGATTTTTATTTCATGTGTTAATATTCCCCGAAGTCTATTTTTGCAGTTAGTTTTTATAATCTATTTTCTTATAATATATATATATATATATATAGTATATATATATATATATATATATATATATGTATATATATATATATCTTTATATTTGCATATATAGGTTAGTATATATATATATATATATATATAGAGTTACATATATATATATATACATATATATATATATATATATATATATATTATATATATATATATAGTATATATTATTAGTTGCTATATATATATATATATAAATATATATATATATATATTAGTTATTAGCAGTTAAAGAATATAGTATATATATATATATTATTGCTATATATTATATATATATATATATATGGTATTATATTATTGCTGTTACATATATATTATAACGTGGGTAAACTTTGCTGTTCTTTCATTTATGTGCACTGGAATAACGTTGGTCTTTAAAGTTTACAAGTGCCGAAAGAACGAATGTTGTCGGAAAAGTAAAATCCTGCCGCGACCGATTCGATGCTGCATTCGCACGTTGTCTTCATAGATATGACATTTGACCGACGATATATATATATATATATATATTTATATATATATATATATATATATATATATATATATATATATATATATTATTATTACAAATTATATTATTATTACATATTATTATTATTATTACATATTTCATATATATATATATATTATTATTATATTATTATTATTATTACATATATATTATATATTATATATATATTATTATATATATTATTATATTATTATACTGTATTAATATATTAAATATAAATTTAAATTTTCACTATTATTATTATTATATATATATATATTATTCTTATTATTAAATTATCATTATATTATATTATATATATTATTATATTATATCGCACATATTATGTAGCATTACATATATTATTATATACGAGTATCATATTTATTATATTATATTATTATTATTATTATTAATACATATATTTATTGTTAATATTTATATATATATATATCTATTATTATTATATTATATATTATTATTATATTATTATTATTATTATTAATCTATATAAACATATATAAGCTCACGCATATATATATATATTATTAGTTAGCATATATATATATATATATATATATATATATATATATATATATATATATATATATATTATATATTATTGTTATTATATATTATATATATATATGTATATATATATATATATATATATATATATATATATATATATATATATATATATATATATATATATATATATATATATATATATATATATTTATTTATTTATTTATTTATTTATTTATGAACATTTATTTATACATTTCGAAGGTAGATTACCATGAATGATATTCTAACAGTATAAAGGAGAATTTAAAGCTTGGTTGGTGTGTTTTCAAATATATTTTAGCTGTGTGGAAAATGCAACAAGGCGGTAAATGAGTTAGAGTTTTTTTGAGCTATTGAAAACAGGTGTGTTTTCTTTGTCCCAATTAGAAATGTTAGAAATATCAGAGTTTAGCTGCTAGAAGACCACTCTCCTAGGATCCAAATTTTCCTGCTAGATTTGTTTATTCTTTTCAAATTGAAAAGGTATAATGAATAATAATCGACATTAGAATAGATATTTTGTGAATTGAATTATATAACATGTCATTAATGATCAACAGAGAGAATGTAGGGAATAAAAATATATCTAGTGGACGAGTAGGACCAAAAATAAGAAGATATTGAAAGACCTGATAAAAAAACTAAAAATAAAATTAGAAAGAAAAACATATTTGCTGAAATCAAGAAATTAAACATCAAAACATTGTCATAGACTCTATCAAATAAATTTGATATTTCCTGGTAAAACTGAAAATTATTCACCGGAGTCGAGGGGATTAGAGAAAGGTTATCAGTATATAGTACTACGGAGCAAGGAGAAGTAGTTGAAGCTTCTAGCATGAATTAAAAGCAGAGTTCATATGGTTAGATGAAAATTTACTTACCAAGCTAGGACTGGATCTCGGAAGGACTAGTTTCTAGAACAATAGGAGTACTATAATAAGGAACGAAAGTCTGTTAGTTATTAATATATATATATATATATATATATATATATATATATATATATATATATATTATATATATATATATATATATATATATATATATATATATATATATATATATATATATATATATATATATATATATATTTATATATATATATTTTTGATATATATATATATGTATATATATATACATATATATATATTATATATATATATATATTATATATATATTATTATTATTATTATATATATTATTATTGTTATTATATATATATATATATTATCATCATATATATATATATATATATTATTATTATTATTATAAGAATATATATATATATATTATTATATCTAATTCTTATGCATATACATAGTGGTATACATTATTTATACATTTTATTATTTACAAATTGTGATATTATTATTATTATTATATATATATATATATATATATATATATATATATATATATATATATATATATATATATATATATATTATATATATATATTATATATATATATATATATTATTATTTTTATTATTATTATATATATTATATATATATATATATATATATATTATTATTATTATATATATATATTACATATATATATATATATATATATTACATATACATATTTATATGTATATAGTATAGCATATATATATATATATATATATATATATATATATAGTTAGTACATATATATATATATATATATATATATATATATATATATATATATATATAGGGGTGTTGTTTGGTTTAAACCAACATGTTTTTTTTGTTTAAACCAACTAAAAACCAATGTTTTTTTTTTTTTGTTTTAATGTTTTTTTGTTTTTCCAAATAAAAAAGTAATTAAAAAGTGCACTAAATGAAAAAAATGAAGGCAAATAGCTAATACATCCTAATTATATATTTAGATAGTAAATTAATGAGAGGAAAAAATGTTCCATACTTTACCAGTAGGGCACATGTAAGATTGAGCATAGCAGTTAAGTCTGAGGTCATAGAGTTGAGAGGAGAATGGATGCTAAAATGCGAGTCGTAGGAACTCTCCTCAAAGAAGGAAGAACATGACTGGAAAATTCAAAACTAATAAAACAATTCAATTGTAATAACAATAGAATAAGGAGAGTGATGCAACAGTTCCACGGCTAGAAAGATTGGTGAGAGTTAGTTAGTAGAGTAGGAGAGTTAAGGAGTCGACAAGCCATAGACTTCATTTTATAAAGGAGAGCAATATGTGTGGAACCACCCCAGATATGTGATTCATACTCTATAGAAGGGCAAACAACGCCCTTATGTAGAGCTATCAACTGGGATAGTGAGAAGAAGTTCCGAAGGCGTCTCGGGAAACCCAATTTCGTAGAAACTTATTAGAAAGAACAAAATGCGATCCTTCTAATAAAGATCGCGAGTAATATCAAGAATATTAATAACAGGAGAAGGTTAGAGTTGTGTTTACAAAGAGGATGTTATAGTTTTTTTTTGAAAGATTATGTCAAGAAGATAGATGAAGAAACTGAGCTTTTGATTCATTGTAAACAACCATATTATCTTTAACAAAACTATAAGTATCAGAAAGATCAGAAGTCTTTTGTTTCAAGGAAATCCGCCAAGCATCATTTATTTGCAGTTGAATGAGTCGTCTTTCAAATTAGAAGTAGTAATGATAATTGATGGAATTATCAGTCTAAGAGTGGAGATGAGAACCAGCGACAGATGGAAAATTGATGCAAAATAATAAAAAAAAGGAGCTGGAGATAGAACAGAATTCTGAAGAACACCACTATGGATTGATTTAAAGGATAAGTGGTGGCTATCTACAATAGCAGCCATATAAAGACTGGAACGAAAGTCAAGAGAAGGTTACAAAGAGAAGGATAAATACCGAAAGCGGTAGTTTAGATATTAAAGCTTTGTTCCAAAATTTATGGAAAGCCTTCGATATGTCTAGCGCCACAGAAAAAGGTTCACCGAAATGCTGAATAGTAGAGAACCAAGAGTCGGAAAGAAAGGAAAGAAGATTACCAGTTGAATGATCCTTACAGAAGCCATACTCGCAATCAGAGATAAGATTAGATTTAAGATGTTTCTAAATCTTCTTGTTAAAAATAGATTCGGAAGCTTTACGAAGAAGAACAGAGGTTAAAACGAAAGGACGATAGTTGAATTGTTGATTGGAGTTCCGCCTCTTTAGCATATGCTGAATGAATGCATTCTTTAGAATTAGAGGGAAACGTTTGAGCAAACAGTTTAGCTTTAACAGAATTTAAGACAGCAGTATTACCGACAGATATAAGAGGAGGGATGGAGGAAGAAGCAAAGTTGGGGTTGACATTTTAAAATTACAAAATGTTAGAAAGAATGTGAGGTAAAAGAAATAGAAAAATTGTTGCAATTTCCACGAAGAAAAGTTTTTAAGAGCCTCAAATACCTATGATTCCGCAACCACCCTATTCCCCTGGTATAGCTCTTGCCGACTTCTACCTGTTTCCAAAATTGAAAATTTCGTTGAAAGGAAAACAATTTGACTTAATTGAAGACATCCAGGCAATCCGCGAGTCACGACAACCCGTCTTCACTAACCAGTACTGAGGAAAAGTACTGAGGAAAGGTATCGAGCGGATCTTTTCGTTATGTCTCAAGGACAAAATAAGCTTCCCGTACAACTCCAGCCAGCAAACCTAGCCCTCTCTTATTGAGCAGTGGCACCACCTGTCTTAAAATTTTCAATCAGAGAAATACATATATATATATATATATATATATATATATATATATATATATATATATATATATATATATATATATATATATATATATATATATATATATATATATATATATATATATATATATATATATATATATAATTATATATATATATATATATATATATATATATATAAAATATAGTGTCAGATTTTGTATCTCTCATATCTACTCTAAATACGTTCCTTTAATATATATATATATATATATATATATATATATATATATATATAAAGATATATATATATATATATATATATATATATATATATATATATATATATATATATATATATATATATATATATATATATATATATATATATAAGAGAGAGAAGTAATATACTGACAGACAAAGTGAGAGAAACCATTTAATAACATTAATAAACATTGAACATCATAGGTTTCGAAACCCTGTAAAAATTCTTGAATGAAACTTGAAGGGAGATAAGAGGCGAGACTGCATTAACGTCAATATAATACTACTTTTAAACTATCAGTTTTAAAGCTTCATGCTTTAAATTTAAAGTTTTATAGTTTTTTCCACTATCCTATAAGCCCGATATTATATAAGAAAATGGGATATAAAAAAAGTCCCACAGGATTTTCTTATTGATGCTCCCACGTCATTAATATTTCAGACGAAAGGCCGTTCGCCACATTTTATTTCATTTAATATAAATATATATATATATATATATATATATATATATATATATATATATATATATATATATATATATATATATATATATATATATATATATATATATATATATATATATATATATATATATATATATATATATATATTAGAGATGTACCGATAGTATCGGTATCGGTATCGGTATCGGTAGTATCGGCCATTTCTTTGGGTATCGGTATCGGTATCGGTATCGGTTAAAATGGCCGATACTTGGCCGATACTTCTTACTTTTTGGGTGAAAAATTATGAGAAACTTTTAGATTAAATAATAAATCTAGTTTCGATATATATAGCTAGTACTAGATTATGTTTTTTTTTTCTTCGACTTCTTTTTAACTTAGATTTTTAGCGTTTCTCCAACTTGGGTTTTAGCGTAACATTTACCTATTTGAATAGCCATTATTATAATTTATACAGATTTAGCTTCCACTTTTTTAGTTGATCAATAATTTTTTTCTTTTTTGTACGCAATTTCGTGAGTGTGTGTGAGTGTGCGAGTGTTTTTAAACTTTCTGGATTATTCATATTTTAGATATTTACTGTAAATAGGGTTTTAGCGTTTTAAAATTTCAAGTTTTAAATTTAGGCTTTTGCGTGCGAATAATTTTTCCTCATTTCTCCTTTGGTTTTTGTCTGTTTGTTTCTGTCTTTTTTTTTTTTTTTTTTTTTTTTTTTTTGAGTGGAGTATGTGCCTATGTAAACATAAATACTCCTATAACACGTCTCGAGAATCTCGAATCTCCTAACTCGATGTTCTGTGGCTTAAAATCTTTCTTCCGTCTACTACAATAATCTTGTGCTTCTTCTACTGTTCTCCTAACATAACAGATTTTCATGCATTTTTTGATTACCTTACTACTTCTCACGAAACTGTTATATCTTCTCATTCAAATACTGAGGTCCTCTATTTAGGGGATTTCAATGTACACAACACTGAATGGATGGGTTCCTCTCATACTGATTTAGGTGGTAAGGAAGCCGAATTATTCAGTATTCTCAACGATCTGGAGCAACTAATTAAAGAACCTACACACATTCCGGATCGTCCCAACCAATTCTTGAACACACTTGACCTATGTTTCACCACTAGTCCTTCTCTCTATAAAAAGTATAAATACACCACCTTCGCTCCTATCGGTAAATCTAACCACAACCTTATATCTCTTAATTTTAATACTTTCTCTCCAACAGCTCTATCCTGCCCTATGCGGTTTTTCCGGCACTTTGATCAGGCCGATTGGGGGCATTGAGTTGCTTCTACGCTAACTATAATTGGAGTGACTGCTTTGACTTTGAAGACGCTTCAGCTTCTGCCAATAAAGTGGGAGCTGTAATCGTTGATGGGATGAGCAGGTTCATTTCTTCTTCGACTAAATCTTTTTCTCCTCAAAACCCATGGTTCAATCGTGCTCGTTCTCTGGCCATTCAGGCTACAGACAGTGCGTATCGGATGTGGAAAAATTCTCGTTCTCCTATCACTCTTGTTAATTTTCATTCAGCTAGAAATCGTTGCAGGGGTACTCTTCGACCAGCAAGTGGACTTTCATTAAACGAAAGTGCGCTGACCTCCTTGGCTCTCCTACTGACAAATCTTTCTGGCCTCTTGCCAAAAACATCTCTAACAACTTCTGTGAATTATCCTTTCCTCCTCTTATTCGCTCTGATGGTTCTGTTGCTAATACTCCAACTGAAAAGGCCAATCTCTTCAGCCTCCTATTTTCCTCTAACTCATCCCTGGACTATTCTGTCATTCCTCTTCCTCCTCCTTCTCCTCTCAGGTGTCCTATGCCTTTACCTGCGATTACATTTGATCGGGTACATGGGCTCCTGAAATCTATGAACGTTAGGAATGCGGGTGGACCGGATGGCATTCCTCCCCGAGTTTTGAGGAAGTGTGCTTCCATGCTGACCCCGCCCCTCGTTCAACTATATCTTCTATGCCCCAATACTAGCACTTTCCCTCAGTGTTAGAAGCGTGCATATGTCCAACCTATTCCAAAAAAAAGGAAGCCGCTCTGACCATTCTAACTATTGCCCTATAGCTCTAACTTGTATTCTAAGATCTTTGAAACCCTTCTCAACCCTTACTTCTTAGACCATCTGGAATCTCATTCCCTTCTTTCCGATCGCCAGTACGGCTTTCGGCACTCGAGGTCTACTAGCGATATACTTTCCTATTTAACAGATTTACTACGGGGAGACTTGCGTGGTGGCGCTTGACATATCCAAAGCATCTGACCGGGTATGGTAGGCGTCACTGCTCTCCAAGCTTCCCTCCTTTGGGTTTCCTTCTTCTCTTTGCTTACTTATGTCTAGCTTTCTTTCAAATCGCTCAATATTGGCTAGTGTTGATGGGGCGACTTCTTCTTCTTTTTCAGTCAATAGTGGTGTTCCTCAGGGTTCTGTATTATCTCCTACTTTATTCCTGCTTTTCATTAATAATCTTCTCACCTGCACATCTAACTCTATCCACTCATATGACGATGACTCGACCCTTCATTCTTCAACTCATTTCAATTCTGCTCCCTCTTTTACTTCTAGAATTGCCTCTCGTCTTAATCTTTCCGATTCTACTCTCGCTGATCTGGATAGAATTTCAGGGTGGGGTCGTCTCAACCTTGTGAAATTTAATTCTTTAAAAACCCAACTTCTACAAATCTCCCTCTCTAAGACACCTAACTTTCCTATCTCTTTCGACGGTTCTCTCGTCTCTCCTGTTGACAATATAAACATCCTTGGCCTTAACATAAACAAAAAAATGTCTTGGAAACCTCACATCACAACAGTTGCTAGGGCGGCCTCAAAGAAACTGGGAATTCTGTTTAGACTGCGAGACTTTTTTTCCTCTTCTCAGTTACTCCAGCTATACAAGGGTTTCATCCGCCCTTTTATGGAGTACTGCTCTCATATCTGGGGATAGTTCTGGTTTCATCCGGCTTTTGGATAGGGTAGAGTCAAAGGCCAAAAGGCTTATAAACTATCCTGTACTTTCTAGTTCACTTGACCCTCTATCTTTGCGGCGCGATGTTGGTGCTTTATCTCTTTTCTATAGGTACAGTAGCGGCAAGTGCTCGAGGGAACCTCCACTCGCGTACCACCACCTTTACGACGCCCTCGTAGCACAAAGTGCTGTGTCAGCACATGAGTTTTGTGTTGATATTTGTAACTCCAGACTAGTTCGCTGCGGTGCTTCCTTCTTTCCTGCCACCTCTGTTCTGTGGAATTCTCTTCCATCTTCTGTGTTTCCTACTCAATTTAATCTCCCTCACTTTAAAATCTGCGTCTGTGCTCATCTGCGTAATTTGCGGTGACAACTGTAAAAAAAATAAAATAAATAAAAGGTTCTAATAAGGAATTTATTAAGCTAGCTGAAACCCAACAAGAATGGCATCTCCGACGGTGAATCACTTCTAGAATGCATTTAAATAGCATAACCGAGGAGCTTGCTCGCGTGACAAAAAAAAAAAGATTCACTGAAGTGGAAGCCGCCTTATCAGCAACCCCTGGCAACAGCACTGATAGTGACGATGGTGGCTTTTCAGCAAATAAACCTACTGAAGATGAAGAGGTCTGGATATGTTAGACTTTGATAAGTTCATGGTCGAAATTGCATTGACATCTCATTCATCTTCAAAGGAATCACACCAAGGAACCCCATCGAAAAAAACTGAAGAGACAGTCATCGAGGAGCAAAGATAATTCAAATTTGCAATCTGTGAAAGAGGAGATGAGGCTCAACGAAAACATGGAGATGCTGCCTACAGAAGAGAATCCTTTCATGTGGTGGCATGAAAATGGGCCAAGGTTTCCATTATTATCAGTG
>JABUQX010005264.1:57500-69785 GCA_015478945.1 Trachelipus rathkii | reverse complement strand
ATTAGAACTTAATGTTTTTATATTCTTATTATATGATATTTAGACTTTTTAAACTTTCATTGGCCCCTTTACAATCTATGCATTTTTTTCCATTACTTATATGTTAAGTTTATATGACTTTATATATTTTATATAGTTATATATGGAGAGGTGGTAGGTATATTTATTTATATTTTTTTTGTATTTTCAATATATTTAAGGTATATTTTTTTTTTTTATATTATGTTTTATCTATGCTATTATATATATTGTTTTAGTCGTTTACTTTGATCATTCAGTATTACTTAGAATCTAAGTATATTGTTATTTTTTATGCTATGTTTTAGTTTATAATTATAGTTTTTATTTTTATTTTTCTGGTAGTGAGAGTAGTTTATTTATTTTTATTTGTGATTATTTTTATTATTTATAAGTTTTTATATCATTTTTATCTATTGTGAGTTATTTTAATCGAGGGTTCTATTAGATTTTAGTATTGTTAGTTTATTATTTTTACTTACGTATATTTTGAACATTACTATGAAGGGGTGATAGTACCTTGGTGGTTATCATGTAAGCTCCTTCTAATTTCGTCAATGTTGTCAAATAATTTGATTTATATTATATATTATTAGTTATTTAGTACTTTATTTTATTCATTTATTATATTATATTTTGGGAGTATTGATTTTTATCGACTTATTTTATTAGTGTTTTTACTTATAGTACTAGTCTATGTATTTAGGTAGTTTAATTATTGATGTATTATTATAGTGTTATTGTTATATTACTGAGTTATATTTATGTGTTATTGTTATCTGGCTGTATATCATTATATGTTTTGAGTAAACAAGTTTGTCAACTTAATTGCTGTTATAGAAATAGATTTGTTTATGTATTACGTATAATGATTTTTATAATTTGAAAAACTTATATAAATTCAGGTTTCGTAATCTATTTTTCGACGAATTTCAAATGTAAAATCAAACTCGTAAGAAAATAATAAAGATAGATTCTTATCTCATAGTAAGTGAGAGTTGAATCTTCTAAGTAGGGTTATGTTCAAATAGGTCCAACATCTCAGATAATTAATACACTCTGAGTGGGCCAACATTTTACTTCTTGCTTTTATTAATAGCTGATACCTCTAGATTGTTTTTAAAGCACTGCCCACGATTGATATAAATAATACTATATATTATAATATATAATATATATTATATATAATATATATATTATATAGTAATAATATATAGTTATTAGTATATATATATTATATCGTATGTTACTACAGAAATATATTTATTTGGTGGTTGTGTGCTGTGCTGTGTGTTGTGTGTGTGTGTGGTGTTGTGTGTGTAGGGCTGTTGGTGTGTTTAGACTTGTGTGATGTTGTGTGCTTTTGTGTGTGTGGTTGTGTGTGTGTGCGTTTGTGCGTGTGTTTGTTTGTGTTTGTGCGTTTGTGTGTCTTGTGTTTATTTTTGATGTTAACCGTTTGGATCCGTTATATTTGTTTTTTTTTTTTAAAAATTTTTTTATTTTTGTTTTGGAAAAAATTTCGTTTTCTTATTATTGGTATTTATTTTTTACAATTTTTTAGGGGGATTTTGTTTTACATTTATTGTTTCTTTTTTGGTTTTGTTTTTGTCTTTATTACTTTTTATTCTGTATCTCAAAGTATCTGTCCGGAGAATTCATAATATGGTTTAGGTAAATTAGGATTAGGTGTACAAGATTTAGGTAAATTAGTATTAGATTAGGTTTGGGTTACTGGATTGTTATCGTTGTAGGGTTCTTTGGGCTCCATTTCTGTATTCTATGTTTTCTTTTACCTTAGTAGTATGATGTGTGTTAGTTGTATATCAGTTTCGTATGTGATGTGTCTCGACCTTATTTCGTTTTTTGGACTTTTTTTGTGTACTATTCGGTATTCTCAATTTGCGGTTGTATTTTATTTTATTTTTTTTGTTTTACTATTATATTTAATTTTAAATTTTTTTTTTTTTTATATTTTAATATATATTATTTTTTTTTTTTTTTCGTTTTTTTTTCAAAATTAATAAAAACATTTTTTTTATTATTTTTTTTTGTTTTTTATCTTTTCATTTACTCGTTTTTAATTATTGTTTTCTTTTTAAACACCTAAAAGAAAATTTAGTTTTTTTATATAGTTTTTATATGTATACGCTTTCATGTTTTATATATTTTTAGGATCAGGGTTTAGTTTGTATTAGGTTTATTATATTTTTATTTTCATGTTTTTTTTATTTTTTCCTCTATCTGATTTATTTTTTATGTATGTATTGTGCTACTATGATTTTGGCTTGATCTTCCTATCTATTATGTAATTATTGTCTGGATTGAGCTGCTCTTGAGTATTTTGTGTCTGTTCAACCAGTGTTATTTCTCGAGTACTTTGAGTCTGACGTAGTTATGTGTGGTTTGTTTTGGATTCAATATTGTGGTGTGGTGAAATTAGATTAGCCTTCGGTTCGTTTGTGATAGTTTATTATACTGTTGTATGATGTCTCGAGTTATAGTATGTTAGAAATATGTGATCATTATGACTGAATTCTGTCTTGGATTTGGTTTATATATTGTATGTGTAAATTATATGATAAATCGGTACGATATAGCATCTTCGGGTTCTCTGATTAGAGTTAACTTTAATATATCTTTTCGTTGAGATGTTATAGTTTTGCGTTTACTCATAATAGTTTTCTGTCTTTGACCGCTGTTCACATAATGATTTTTGACCTTTACTCATCAAGAGTCTTTGGCTGTTCTTGATTTCGAGCACATCAATCACGTTTTCAGCTTACACGATCTCGCCTTGGTTGCTCTGCTTGCGACGGGCTCGGTTTATAATCTACTATATCGGTTCCTTGAGTTTTGTTTGTGCTTGGCTTTTTTGGGTCCTATGTGCGTGGCCCTCGGCATTTGTCTAACGAATCTTGGGAATTCTGTGGGCATCTCTCCACCTAAATGGTGTTGGGGGAATTGCTTTAAGTCTGTTTGAGTTCTCAAGTTGTTTGAGTTTTGGTTATGTTTTGTACAAGGGAATTTGTATAGAATTGATTTTCATTCGCAGTCATTGTCTGAAGTAGTGTACATAGGGTGAATGTTTCAAGTTGTCCTTCGTTGACTTACGGGGTCTACACTCACTATGACATAGTTCTATTTTGTTTTCAATTGTTTTTACATAATCTGGCGGTTCCGTACACATGTAAAATTTCTATCTAGGTAACTTTTTTTTTTGGTTGTGACTTTCTCGGAGACGGAAGACCAAGAAAGGCTGTACTGTATGACTCATGTTGGTTTTAACGCATATATGTGTTTATGACTTCTTTATTTTGCTTACATTGTCTCCTCTGTCCTTACTTGATCTGGAATAACATTCAATCAGGAATAGTTGGGACTAGAGGCATCAGAGGAAATCTACTTGAGAGAGGGGTTAAATGATATCTTCGACAATTGTGAGTAAATACCGGGGTACACTTTAAGCAAATTTCTAATTTGTTCTCGTTTTTGTATATAATTTTTTATATTTGGTTTAGATCGTTTTGTGTTAATTCTTCATTCGTTCCTTCAAGAGACATTTTGATATTTGTGTCCTCTCGTTTTCTTCAATTGTCTCTTTGGGTCTTGTTGTTTCCATTGAGTTCATTTTTTCTTTTCTTTGTTATGGTAGAGTGTTTTAGACAATGCGTGCTATAAAAGTTTTTACATTTTTTTCTAATATTTTGTGCTATCTAATGTCTTTTTGATTTTGATCTTTTGGTATTGTTTATGCTTTGGAGCGATTTTATATTAGTTATGTTGTTTGAGTCGCTAGCTATTCGGATAGGGTCTCATTGTTGCCTCTTAATTGTATGTCGCTCCAAGCTGTCCCTGTATGAGCTATGGATAATTTGTGTGCTTGTGGGGTTCTCACCAATAGTATTTTGTATGTAGTTGTGTCTTGAAATGTGTTTTGGAATGAATATGTTGCTAGTTGCGGAGTATTTTTGTTCGTTGCAAGGCGCTTATCTCTATCGCTAATTCTCTGCAAGTTTCCAATGTAATTTTCAAAAGGTTTATGGTGTGTGGTCTGGGTACTTTTTTTTGTGTATCTAATGAGTGGCTCTTAAGGGTATGTTTACTGTTGCTGTTCATGTACTTAGTGTAGGTGGTTTTTCATCTTCGGATGCTGACTGAATGTTGTTGTTGTTTGGGGCCTGTGGTGTTTGGGTTCGTATGTCGTAGGATAGCTGTTCCTGATGTGTACAAAAAGAGACATATGGGAGTCTTGAGTATAGTCGTAGCCTACTGTTTGTTCTCTTGTTTGTGTTTTGGTTGGTTTTTCTATTTCTGGTTTCATGTGTTGGTCCAACGATTAGTTCTTCGTGCAATTACCGATACTATTGAGAGGGGTTTGTATGGAATATTGTTTATCTCTTTGATTTAGCTCTTGTTGGCATTATTCATTCGTCTTCGCAGGTGGTGGTATTGGTGCCATGTGTCGGTTCTCTGTGTGTAAATTTTCTTGTTGTGATCTCTGTATTTTTCTGTTTTATATGTTTTAGGCGTGTAGCGGCACATTCCCAATTATTGCCGTTTTTAAAGAATTCGCACTTGTCTTGTGTTCAATTTCTTCGTCTTTGGGCTTGTTGTGTTGCTCAGTTTTTTTTCTTTCGCTCTGATTGGTTGAGCAGGTGGTTCTGTTCTGAGGTTAACTTCATCTCGTGTGGTCTCTTCTGGTTCTTGGTGTTAAAGTTCTGGTTGCTGTTTCGGCTATTTGGGTGGGTGATGGTACATGAGGGTAGTACCTTACGCTCCTCTTTTCGCTTCATTGCATATCATTGCATTTTGCACGTGGTGAGGGTCATTTTTCTCTACGAAGATTACAGTTATAGGGGTCGGGTTTATTATTTGGTGTTCTAGTGTAGTGCTTTGATTGAAATTTGCTCTTATGTTCGGTTGTGGTGTTGCATTCCGCTAGGGTTGTATCTAAGTTATCATTTCCAACTGCTTCTGGTTCATTCTTTTCACGCTGGAGCGTTTGATTTGTGGATCATGATTGAGCGTTTTTTTGGCGATATATAGTCCGATGTTATCAACTGCACTGTTCGTTTGAAGTAGTTCTCTATGCATTTCGAACCTTCTTTTTTCTCATAAGGAGAATATGTTCCGGTGGTTTTAACAATAGAGACTGTTTAGTTTTATTAACATTCAGTTTTTTTTGTTTTTTTTTTGTTTTGTTGGGGTTGGTGTGGTTGTTTTACGAAGTAAGTATTTTTGCTTGCATAATAATATTTGTGTTTCAGTTTCGGATGTATAAAACACTGCTTATTACATTGGATATGCCCTGATCTTTCTTTTATCTATGTCTTGATAAATCTTGCCTGCTATAATTATAGCTACTTGAGCTGGCGTGCACTATGATCTTTTTTATCGGTCTCCATGACATATCTTGTGTATGTGTTATTAAGCTTGTGTGAGGCATGCTGGAATGGCATTTTCCTTCTGCCATTTTCCAACGCCTTTGTTCTTGGTTTTCGGTCTTTCGATGTCCATATCTTATTTCTGGTCTTCTAGGTATGCTGGTTTTCCCGCGTGTAGATATAAATTTAATGGAGCTATTATATCTGCCCAGCATACTAAAGTATTACGGTAAAACCCTAGTCGGAATAAAAAGGCTCTTAATCTCTTATTGTTTTGCTTTTGGTACTTGTGTTTTGTTGTTTTTTTTGGGCCGTAAGATTCTCTTTAACTTGTAAACTTAGTGTGTTTTTTTGACGCTCATCCCGTCCGGCATTTGATGGTATGTTTATTTGTTTATGGTGTCCTGCCCAAATAATTGGATTGGGGTTCGTTGCATTGTTTCCAATTTTTCATTTTTTGGAAGGGTGGTTTGAGTGTGTGGTTCTTAAATATATAAGTGGTCTTGTTGTTTTGGGTTGGGGTTTGTAGTCGTTGGTTTTGGTGCTTCGCTTTATATAGCCTTTTTCACTCAGTAGATGCTGTGTGTGCCTCTTGTGTGCGTTATGTAGTTTTAACACTTATAAGACCTGTCGAATCTCATTTATGATCTGTGCTTATTTATTATCTTAATGTTCTTGGGGAGAGCGAGGATATTTTTGACATAAATTGTCGTTTGTGAAATAGGAGGGGTATGGGTGATAGAGTCTAATATCTTTACTTTTACCTGGTTTTCATGAGGGGGGGTTATGGGTACAGGTGTTTTAATATGGCTTATTAAGTTTGCCGTGTTTTTTTGTTGTTTGATCAGTATCGCTGGGGTGTGGATGTAATTTGGGTTGTGTGTGAGGGGGGAGGCCTGTTTATGCTGGGTTCGTTTTCATTGTGTACCGGTCGGGGATGTTCCTCTGATAGTTAGAGGCTCTTGCTGTTGCTCGTGGGATTGTTGTATGTGTTTTTCGGGTGGTTTTTCTTGGTGTTGTTTGTTGTTTTGGTTTGGGTTTTTGTTGTGTTTGTTTTTTTGTGTGTGGCGCCGAGTAGTGTGTATATGTTGTTTGTCTTTTGGGGTGCTTGGTTTTTTGTGCTGTGTTCGTGCGGTTGTTCTCTTGAGTTTGGTCGAATTAGTTTGTTGTGCATTGCTTCTTTCAGTTTGGCTAATTCGTTGGAATGTTTTCGGGTGGTTGTGGTGGTCTTTTGTCCATAGATGTTGAGTGTTTTGTGGTTTGGTGTCTTTGTTCTTGGCTCTCGTTTTTTGGGTTTTAGTTGTGTTGGGCCTGTGGATTTCGATGTAATGCTCTGGGTTTGTTTTAAATTTTGCTTGGGAGAGTTTAATTCGGATGTTGCTGGCTTTTTGGGGTTATTTGTTCTATCCTTGTTGGTGTGATTTTTTGTTGTTTTTTAATTGTTTGTTTTTGTTCTGGATTGATCTTGTGTTGTTTGGACTTGGCTGTTTAATTGCTGCTTGTTGTATAGTCTTTTGTAGCGGAATTAGTTCTATTAACACGGGGGTGGGTTGGGTGGGGTGCGGTGGTGGGTTTGTTTGTTTTGGGATTTGTTTGTTTGGTTCTGGTTTTTTTGTTTTTGTTTGGTTGGTTTTTCTTTTGGTTGTGCTATTGTTTTAGTTTGTTAAATTGTTTGATTTTTAGACTGGGTTTAGTTTGGGGTGTGTGTTCTTTTGTCTTTTTGCGTTGGTGATTTTTGTATTGTTTGACTTTTTATGAGTTGTATTTTGTCTGTTCTTGAAATTCTCTTGTGATTATTGAGTTTTTTTTTCGTGTGTTTGTGTTGGATGTGCTTGGGGCTGCTGTTGAGGTTGCGTTGTGTGGGTTTGGATCTTTTGATGTTTAGGGATATGTGAGTTGAGCTGTATATGTTTATTTTCTACGTGTTCTTTAAATTTTGTTCTGGTGTTTGTTGGTCTAGTTGTTGTATGTTATTTATTGTCCGGTTTCTGTGTTTTTTCTGTTCATTATTTGTTAAGATGTCAGTGTTGTCTGGTTTGTTAGTTTTTGTAGTTGTTGTCTGTTTATTGGTTTTTTTAATTGTGCCTTGTTTGTTTGGTTTGGATTGCTTTGTTCAGGAAACGTTTTTGTAGTGTTCTGGGTGTTCTTGCGGTTTTTGAATTCCGCCTTGGTACTGTATATTTTTTTGTTGTTATGAATTAGTCTCTCTTTGCCCTATCGCTTTCATGCTTGTCTTTACTCTTCCTTTAGTCGATTAATTGATTTTTCTTTCTACATTAAGGGTTGAGTGGATAATTAGAGATGTCTTCTTTTGTATACTCAATTATGAGTTAAATGGTTTTGAGGTCTATTGTATTGATTTTTTTAAGTTTGTATATAGTATCGTTGGTATTTAAAATGTTTATGTGTTAATCTATTGCGGAGGGGAGTGTATGGTTGAGACGATAGGGTTGCTACAGTGGTGTTATGATGAGAATATTCATATTTTATGTGAAGAGTTTTCAGTTGTTAGATTTTTTGTTGCTTTTCTTGGGAAAGACATGAATTGAATCCTTTTCTGTGACCTTTTTGAGACAGTGTATGTCTAGTCAATATGTTATGTTTTTTTAATAATGTTTAGACTCACTCGCTAATTCGAGTAACGGTTTTAAGAAGTACGGAAGCCCCATATGTATGTTTACTTCTACGTCAGCAATATATAAATCATCTACATAATTTTTACCCAAATTTATATTAAATATTTGTTCAGGTGTTATTTTTGTTGTTGTACATATTAAAGAGTCTAATTTTATGTATTTTATGCAGCAGGCAAGCATTATGACCGAGTTTGCGGACTTCACTCGTCGCAAGACGCATTGGTTTCCCATGTTGCTCTTAGGTTATGAATGGGCGAATTCTTGTCTCGTAGTTCATATAATTGTGTTTCTTCTATTATGAATGATTATCAGATCTCAACCTGAATTATCGGTTGTTTTTTGCAAGTTTAGCCTCTATTTCGGGCTTCACTAGGTTGTTTCGCTTGTTCTGCTGTTCTCTTGTCTGGTGTTCTCCTGTCGTTGCATAAATTATGTCTTTTTCAATGTTGTTTATTGCTGTTTGGTCTTCGCGGTTTTGAGAAGACTGTCGTTATTCTTTTTGACTCAAGACTTTGGTAGATTTTCCGGCGGTGGTTGTGGGTGCTTTGTGGTTGAGTTTTGTTAACCTCTGCCCTTTTTTTATGGTGTGTTCCGTGTCTGTAGTGTGTTGTTGTTTTTTTGTTTTTGCAGTTATTTATATTGTAAGCTTTGGAGCTTCGTTATGTTGAATTCCGATATGTCGGGTGTAAGCTTGTGTGCACTTATCGTTGTGACTCAGTACGTTATGTATCGTGTGCGTTTGAACAGCGTTCCTAGTATGAGGTTAGAATTTGCTTTATGTATACAATTAGCTCGTTTTATTTTTGTTGTTTGTTTCTTGGAGCTGTTTCGTGAGCCATATGTCTTTCTTTTTGTTTTTTGTGTGTTGTTGTTTTTGGTTTTTTTTCTGCGTTATTCTTTGCGGTCATTTACATTTGGTTGTACTTACATAGGGTAGTTCGTTTTCATTTGTTGGGGTTTTTTTTGTGATCGGTGTTTTGGTTTTCTTAGTTTTGAGTTGTTCGTACTTTTGTTGGTTTGTGGGATATTAGGTTGTCTGTTTGTTCTGTGTATCATGTGTTGTGGTGGTTTGTTGTTGGCTTGTTGTGGTTTGATATATTTTGTTTTGCGGTTTTATATTTTCACGTTGTTTGTGTTTTTGTTTTTTTGTGTGGTTTTATATTATATTTTGTTATTATATTGGTGTAATGTTGTTTTTCTTATGTTGTGTTAATTTTGTATGTTTCTGTTGGTTTGTTGTTCCGTTGTGGTGGTTGGTTTTTTTCTTGTTTTTTTGGTGGGTGTTGGATCTTGTGTTTGTTTCATTTTTTTGTTCGTTGTGTCGCACGTTTGGGTTTTTTTTTGTTTGCTTGTTTGATTTGGTTTTTTGTTTCATATTTTTTCAATGTGTGATTGGCTGGTTGGTTGTTAAGTGTGTGTTTTTGTCTATTTTGTTTCGGTTTGGTTAGGTTTCAAATTCATTGAGTCTTGTGTTGTTGTTGTTTGGGTGTTGGTTTGTGGGGGCGTTTGTTTGATCTTGTTTGTGTTGGTGTTCGTTGTCTGTTTTGTTGGGCGTTTGTGATTTTAGTTGTTAATTATTATTAGTTGTAGTTATTTATGATTATTGTTAGTTTTGTCTATTTATTTGTTATAATATCTTAATATTCTTTAATTATGTTATTTATATGTATTTATTTATGATTTAGTTTGATCTTATTGAATTTGTGATTATTATTTGAGTGTATTATTTTTTGATTATGATGTAGTTTGTTGTGTCTTATTTATTTTTGTTTTTTTTGTTGTTTTAGTAATGTTAAGAAAGTTTATGCGTATTGTTGGTTGGGTCTGGATGTCTTAGAGTTACGTTATTATTTATTTGTTCGTGGGTTCAATGTATTGGTTTTTTGTTTCTCTCAAGATTCCTAAAACTTTTTCTCTGACATCCGCGTTATCGTTTTGTTGTTTTGGGTGTTGTTTCTAGTTTTATATTTGTTTTTTTCTGTCATGTGTTACAGATTTTTCTTGATATGATATTATACTTTTAGATTATATCATTTGTTTTTTCGTCTTCTGAGATATGATTCGGATAGTTTCGTCTTTATTTCCGTCCACGTTGGAGCATTTTTCTCATATGTGTCCGTGTACTTTATTATCATTTGTAGTATGGATTTAGTCAATTTGAAGATTTAAGTTACAAATTTCATATATTGTTATTGGGTGGGGTTTTTGTTTTGTCGTTTTTTGGGTTGGTGCGTACATTGCCTATTGTTATTGTTGACTGTTATATCGATTTTAGAGTTTAAGGGTGAGACTGAGTTTATTCAATATTTTACTATATCAAGTTATGTTTTTTAAGAATATACTGTAAAGATATTTTGTATGTGTTTGTTCTCGATGTTTAGGGAGTTTTTCGTTTTTTGTTTTTGTTGGTTATTTGTGGTTTGTTTGATGACATCCTGTGGGTTGGTGGGAGTACTCAAAAATACTCCGTGTTGTGAAGACGCTTCCTGTTTTTTTTTCGTTCTTTGCTTGTTGTCTTTGCGATGTTTTTTTACTTCCAGTAGGTTTCGACCCTAGGCATTTACACTATTTGCATGTGTTTTTGGGTATAAGTTAATAGTAGTGTAGTACTTCGGGTTATCTTATTAGTGTGTAGGTATGTTTTTTTGTTATTGTATATTTTGATTTGTTGTTGGTCTATGGGTCTTAGTTCTGTTGTGAATTTCGGTTGTACCGTTTCTTTCGTATTATTTGAGTGTATGTTTAAGGGAGCAATTTTGTTCGTGTGGCTCTAAGGCTGTTTTATTTGTCGTGGTCTTGCTGTCCGTTTACATAATTTCCCGTTGTGACATGTTTGTTTTCGCTCTTGTTTTGGCCTGTTTTGTTTGAATGAATCAAAATTTTATTGGGTGTTACATGTTCTTTGTGGTTCTGTTTCAGTTTTAAGATGTTTTCTTGTCAGTTATTGTGGGGTTTCGATTCGTTTATTTATGTCTGTTCTTTTATTGTTTGGTTTTGCTTGTCTAATTTTGTTTGAGATTCTAATTCGGTTTGAGCATGGTTATTTAATAAATCATTGTCTTCTTTAGTTATGGCGAGTGATTTCTGATACTTGGGTTTTTGTAGCCTGTGGCTTTGCGAGTGGTGCATAACGTTGATTTGTTGATGCTGTGTTCTGTGGTTGTTTGTCTTGTTTGTTTGAAGTGGTGAGAATTTTTTCGTGTCGTATACACCTGTGATATGTAAGTGGGTGGTTTTGTGATGCATATTTTCCACTCTCATGTTAGGCTTAATTTGGGTAATGTTTGCGTTATTTAGCTGAGCGTTGGTATGTTCGTTCGCGCTCAGCATTTGGAGATGTCGTTCACGCGGTGGCCTTTTTTTAGCACTTATGTGTTGCTTCTAAATGAGTGCAAGGTATGGAGAGAGCTTTGATGGGCTGTGAGATATGTAGAGCTTCTAATCTTGGTGTTGTGCTCTATTGTTTTAATTTTTTCTGCTGATGGATATGTTTCTTTAAAAATTGTATCATCTTCAGTTCTGTCTTATTTCTTGCGAGCTGTTCTCTGTCTATTGGTGCTGTGTTTTTTCTTGAAGTTGGTGGTTGGTTCTCGCTATATCTTGAGTTCGCTCTTTGTTTGTAGATTTGGAAGATTGAGGTTTTGTCTTCAGTGATCTAGATGTTTCTGCGTTTTGTTAGGTTGTATCGGCAATTAATTTTGTTCTTGTATTCTAGATGGGTTGAGCTTTGTATTGTGGATTTAGTTTGCATTTATGTGTATTTTTTGTTGTTTGATTGTATTTTGATTATTGATTAGTTTTTTATTTGGAATAATATTTTAAATGGTTATTTATTTATTTATTATTGTTATTTTATTTTGTTATTGATTATTTATTATTATGTGTTTTTGTCGGAGTTGGAATAGGTGAGTGTGTGTGGTTGGTGGTTTGAGTTATGGTGTTAATGGTGGTTATTTACTTTTTGTTTATTGTTGTTAGTTTATTTTTTGTTATATTGTTTGTTCTGTCTGGTTTGTTTTTTTATGTGTTGTTTGTGTTTAAGTCGTGTGTGGCATTCGGAGAGGGGGTGGTGGCGGGGGTGCGGGGGGGGGGTGTGGGTGGGGTTTTATGAGTTATTTTTTGGGTCCAATTTTTAGTTGTTTTGCGGATTTTTCATTATTTGTTTTTTTAGTTTTTTTTTCATATTTCTTATTCATCTAAATTTGTTTTAATATTAATTTTAATTCATTCATTTATATACTACTACT
>JABUQX010005264.1:0-52500 GCA_015478945.1 Trachelipus rathkii | reverse complement strand
TTCTTGGAACAAATCTTCAAAAACTTTTTAACTTGTATATTTGTGCAAAGATCACACCTTTTGTTACTTAGCATAATTTTTTGTAATACCCCAAATGAATTTTTAAAAAATTTCCCCAAAATTTTTTTCTATACATTTGTAGCAAGACAATTTCAACACTAATAAATATTTGCATTGAAATTATCAAAGTAAAAAAATGTGCCTCTCCCCCGACTATATATAAACCCTGAAAATTTCATCCACTTTCCCCGGAACATGAAAAAAAATAATCGCATTTTTCATTTTCAAAATTCAAAATAAAAGTGGGTTTGGAAATTGGACACGCTGAGCACATACACCTCAAATTAATCGAAATAAGTCCTTGCCGTACTTTTTAGGTAATTGATCTATCTATGCATCATTTCAAGTTTGAAGTCATTTCGGAAAAAACTCTGGAAGTTGAATTTGAAAATTGTCAAAAACATGGGTTTTGAAAAATTGAAAATTCTGAATAATGACTACAGACACAGAAAAGCACCGGAATAAGACAACGTTTTACGAGGGCAAAAAAAAAGCTCCTATTTTGGTGTTTCTAATAGTCAAAATCGGCTGAAGATTCCGAATTTTAATGTCCATTTTTAGGTGGGGCGAAAATGGGGATCAGCCCCCAGCCCCAAATTGGGACTTCCCCTTAAGGAGTGGATTAGTTTTCTATTATTTATTAGTGTTATTTGTCTCATGATTCATATATATATATATATATATAATATATATTATAATATTATATATATATATATATTATATATATATTATAATATATATATATATAATAATATATATATATATTATATATATAATATAATATATATATATTTTATATAAGTCTCCCCAATTGCTGAACAAAATTTGCACACTGCAAAATATTGCAAATAGTGTGGAGAGTCAATAGTGTGGACCTTGCATAAAAACGTTTCGTGTGAAAATAATGGAGGGTTTGCATCTGAAGTGCGCCTGATTGCTTTATGAAAGGTAAGAAAAATAGCATTTAAAGGGATGAAATAAGATACTGCGATAGTGGTAAACAAAACAAATTGAAGATTGTTCAATCGCCAAATTTCAATTGATTCCTGACTTGCCTAGTGCTTTGAGACGTTTTAGTCATTAACAAATTTACCGGATATTGAAGTTAGAAAATTTTGTGACAGATTTTCGATGTTTAATGCGGAAAGTGTACTCAAGCTGACGCTGAAATCTTATTTTTTTTATACAATCATCCATCTCGACAGCGAAATATTTAAAGGCAGATGAAAGCCGCATTGTCGAAATATTAGAAGCGGACGTGGGATATGCGAGTTTAACATAGAAGCTTCTGTTGAAATCTTTCTTTCATTCCTGTAACGAATTAGCCTCGGTTAAAAATCGTTCAGTTACTTATGAACCGAATCCTAAGTGAGCAAGTAAAAATAGAATGCTTGCAAACCTTAATGCATTGTATGATGATAAGCATCGATTTGGTCTGAGAATCCAATTGAGGATTTTCTAAAAAAAACTGTAAGACTTGTATGCCGAACGAAGATAACTCGCGTATAGGATTCCTTTAAACTTACTTCTTTAATACCCCTAAATTACTAAGTACTAACGTCGGGGATACGGCCTACGTTTGTTATAATATATATTATTATTAATATATTATATATATATATATATCATTATTATATTAATATATATATCTATATATATATATATATATATATAATAATTATATATATTATATATATATATATATATATAAAATCATATATTATTTATATATATATTTATATAGTATACTATATATATATATTATATTATATTATTATTAATATATATATATATATATATATATGTACTATATTATTATATATATAATTATTTTTACCAAAGATCTATTTTCTTATTTGAAACACACATTATACTCATATATATATATATATATATCATAATATATATATAATATATATAAATATATATATATAATATATATATTATTATATATTTATATATTATATAATATATAATTAATTATAATATATATATAATAATGTTTTCGTACCCTTATGTTATTTTTTTATCCTACTTCCCAATAAATATCCCAATAGATTGCTATATTTTCTGCAAGTAAAGAATTTGGTTATATTCGGATTATTTACTATTTCAGTAAGACAGTATCTAATAAGACTAATTAGCTGACAAGTGACAAGAATTTCATTATCCTTTAATTTTATTTAAATTATGTTATACTTATGTGCCCCCCCGAATCTCTGTAAAGCCCCCCGGAGAAAATTGTCTGAAAGAAACACTGGACTAAAGGTTGGGCATCACTGGTTGTGGTTGTGGTCAGCATTTAAGTATTTCCGTACCTAATGCCATGAATTTTTCTAATATATATTATTTTGGGTGTGTAGACAAGCGAAAATATATCTATCTACCTACAACCAGTAAGTGGTGGTAAGATAAATTTAATAAATAACTTAATCAGTTTGTATAAAAATATAAATAATTAATCAGTTGATAAACAAATAATTATTTTACGGTTTAGGCAGGGGTTTGTAGCTTTTGGTGAGCTAAATGACCTTTGATTATTTTGACTTTGCAAGTGTTACCAGTTTTATGTACTATATATATATATATATATATATATATATATATATATATATACTATATATATATATATATAATATTATCTATATTATATATATATATAAGTATATATAATATATATATAATATCTATATGGACATAAGTTCTTAACGCGCACGCACGGAACGGGGCCGGGATCAAAAAAAAAATTTCCACAGGTAGCATCTATGAAACATAAATAGATGTTCTAAAATAGAACTATGATTTTTTTTTTTTTTTTTTTTTTTTTTTTTTTACCTGTTCTAGGGGGGAAAGCTATAAATTATTTGTAAAGGTATTACCGGCAATGTAGGGGGCTCGAGCGACGGGGAACACAGGGGGGACGTTTCCATATCCCGTAGGGGAGGGGCGGAGTGAACCCCGCAGAGCCAACCCAAAATACCAAAGAGCCGGGGGTTCGGGACTCCCCGGAGGGGGGGAAATAGTCCTCCCCGTAGTTGCCCCGGAGGCCGAGAGACCTCGAACTCTGCCATCGGTGCGTGTATGCCTTGGGGTATTTCTTTTTAAAAAAACAAAACAAAACTATACTAGAAAGTCTCTTTATTTTTAACGAGTAACGTATAAAGGTCTTAAATAGGCTTACTCCTCATATTTCCTATAATTATTAACAATAATTTTTTTTTTAGCATTTCCTTACTAAATGTTACTAGGATTCAAAAATGTGTTTCCTTTTCGCTGTGTATTGTAAGGTTTGTTGAGACATGATTTTTTTTTCATTTCGACCCCAAAACGAACACTTATTTATGTATCATAGAGGCTACGTGTTCGAAATTTTTTTTTAAATCCGAGGTCCCGTTCCGTGTGGGCGTTAAGTAACTTTTACCTATATATTATATATATATATATATATATAATATATTATATATATATATATATATATATATATATATATATATATATATTATATATATAACTATATAATATATATATATATATTAGGATGTACCGATACCAGAACAGAGGCCGATACCGATACCGCTAACCGATACTCTATTTTTTAGGTGCGAACCGATAAGATAACCAGATCCGATACTTTAAATTAATATAAATAATACAGCAGTAATAAGACTAAACATTTTGTTTGCATCTGGCCTAGGCACTCAAGAATTGCATTCCTGTACCACAATACTTAGTCATTTATATTTCATATTGGTTGTGCCATTTTTCTTTATTTTATTAAATTAAAATAGTACTTTATGGAATAATAATTGCAAATATATATTAAAACTTTTTTATGTTTGTGTTATTTAGAAAATATTCCAATCTCTCCATTTTCAGTAATATTTAACAAGTTTAGTCTACTCTTATTACTGTTAACATGATTTACTAATTTCAAAGAAGATCTTTAACTAGCTACATATAAAGAATAAAAATAATGAAAGAAGAGAGCTCAATTAATCAGCCGAAAAGTTTTAAATAAAAAAACGTTATTACTCAAACATGACTTAATAAAAATACTCCTTTAGGATAGATATCATTCAAATACTCAAATTCAAAATTCACAAATTGTGATGCAAAAACATTAAGCCTTTACTAGTATCTGGCGAGAGACTGTTCCTTTTGGGGGGTTTACATTCCTACCTACCTAACACTATAATTACGCTCTCTCTCGACTGATGAGGAAGGGCTGATAATTATTAGCCTGCAAGCACTGATAATAATGAAAACCTTTGGCTCCATTTCAGCACCGCCTGAAGGATTCTCTCTGTGGGCAGCATTCTCAGTGTTTTCGTAGAGTCGTAGAGCCTATCTCCTCTTTCCCATCAGACTGGCAAAAATTTGATTATCTTTGCTCCTTGATGACTGTCCCTTCAGTTTTTTATGATGAGGTTTCCTGGTGTGATTCTTTTGAAGGGAATGAGATGTCAATGCAATTTGGGCCATGAACTTATCAAAGTTAACATATCCAAAACCTCATCTTCAGTAGGTTTATTTGCTGAAAGCCACCATCGTCACTATCTGTGCTGTTGCCTTAGGGGTTGCAGATAAGGCGGCTTCCACTTTTTTTCCTCTTTTTTTTTTTGTTTTTTTTTTTTTTTTGTCCAAGCGAGAAAGCTCCTCGTTATGCTATTTAAATGCATTTAGAAGTGGTTCACCGTCGAGGTGCCATTCTTGTGGGGTTTTCAGCTAGCTTAAGGAATTCCTGATTTAAAAACTTTATTTTATTTATTTTTTACAGTTGTCACCAGGCGCTCGCGGGCAGAACCCTATTCAAGCGAAGTGGATGTTGAAACGCCTCAA
The DNA here is from genome assembly GCA_015478945.1 of Trachelipus rathkii. Classification (NCBI taxonomy): domain Eukaryota; kingdom Metazoa; phylum Arthropoda; class Malacostraca; order Isopoda; family Trachelipodidae; genus Trachelipus; species Trachelipus rathkii. The sequence goes on along the minus strand of JABUQX010005264.1, from coordinate 47,601 downwards.
AGAATCCCACTAACTACGACGCAATAACGCAGCACTGAGCACAGACTCAGGCTTATAAGTGAGGGAAATTAATTTGAAGTAAGGAAAAACACCGATGATGGAAGAAGAATTCACAAGACCAGAGGTGCAGGAAAGAAGAAGCAACCCCAGCGAACCAGTCCGGAGTTACTAACACAACACAAAACCATGTGCCGAACCAGCAACTCCTTGTCTGACGAGGTCGTCGTAAAGGTGGTTGGTACCGAGTGATAGTTCCCTTCGAGCAGCTTGCCTCGTACAGTACCCATAGAAAGAGGGATAAAGCACCAACATCGCGCCGAAAATATAAAGGGTCAAGAGTGAACTAGAACGTACAGGACAGTTTATAAGTCTTTGGGCCTTTGACTCGACCCTATCCAAAAGCCGGAGAAACCAGAGCCCCCCGCCCCCCTACAGATATGAGAGCAATACACCCATACAAAAAGGGCGGGCTGAGACCCCCCTGTATAGGGTGGAGTACTGAGAAGAGGAAAAAATCTCGCTCTAAACATAACTCACAGTTTCTTTGAGGCCCGCCCTAGCAACCCACTGGGATTTGAGGTTTTCAAAAACATTTTTTTTCTTTATGTAAGGTCCCCAAGGATTGTTTATATTTCGTCAACAGGAGAAAACGCTGAGAGAAACCGTCGAAAGAGATAGAAAAGTTAAGTGTCTTAGAGGGAGAACGAGATTTGTAGAAGTTGGGTTTTAAAGAATTAAAATTTTACAAATGAGACGAATACCACCTGAAATTCTATCCAGATAGCGAGAATAGATCGGAAAGTTTAACGACGAAGAGAGGCCAATTCTAGAAGTAAAGGAGGGAACCAGAATTGAATGAGTTGAAGAATGAAAGGTCAAATCATCCGGCCTATGAGTGGATAAAGTTAGAATGTGCAGTGAGAAGATCATTGATGAAACGCAGGAATTAGGAGATAAAACAGAAACCTGAGGAACACCACCATTGACAGAAAGAGAAGAAGTCACCACCCCATCAACAACAACCGACATTTAATTTTTTTTAAAAATAAAAGAATAACTAGACATAGTAAGCAAAGAGAAGAAGGAAACCCAGAGGAGGGGAGCTGGAAGCAGGTGACCGCGTGCCATACCCGGTCAAAATGCTTTGGATATTGTCAGGCGCCACCACACAAGTCTTCCCGTAGTTTCTCTAAGGGAGGAAAACTCAAGAATCTGTTTAAATAGGAAAGTATTCGGCCAGTAGATCTCGAGGCACCGAAAGCGTACTGGCCACACATCAGAAAGAAGGGAAGAGAGACTCCCGCTGAGATCTTAAGAAGGTGAGAGTTGAGAAGGGTTTAAAAAATCTCTTTGAAAGAATACAAGTGAGAGCTATAATGGATAGTTAGAAGGATCAGAGGCAGCTAATCATTTTTTTTTTCTAGGAATAGGTTTGGACATAATGCGCGCTTCGACACAAAACATGAGGAACAATCTCAGTAATTGAGGCATAGAGAATAAAGTTGAACGAGGGGTGGGATCAGCCACGCGAAGCACACTTCCGTCAAAAACTCGGAGAGGATAATGACATGCCGGGCCACGCCCGCCTTCCTAACGTTCATCGATTTCAGGAGCTATCATGCACATCGATAAATGAAAATCAGGTTTAAAGGCCATAGGACAACCTGAGGAGGAGAACGGATTGGAGGAAGAGGAATCACTGCAATCGTCCAGGGTTGAATTTTAGAGGAAAATCAGGAAGGCCAACGAGAATGATGGCCCTTTTCAGTTGGAGTATTAACTACAGAATCATCAGAGCGAAATAGAGGATGGAAAGGAATGATTTACAGAGTTGTTAGAGAGAATGGTTTTTGGCAAAAGAGGCGCAGAGAGATTTTGTACAGTAAGGAGAACCAAGAGAGGTCAGCAGCGCATTTTGTTTAATGAAACAGTCCGCTTTGCTCGTCGAAGAGTCTCCCTGCAACGATTTCTAGCTGGATGAAAATTGGCAAGAGTGATAGGAGAAACAACGAGATATTTATTTTTTCCGACACCCGATAGAGCATTGTCCTCTAGCCTGAATAGCCAGGTGAACAAGCCGAATCGAACCATGGATTTTCTGAGGAGAAATAAGAAAGTTTAGTCCAAGAAGGACTGAACCTGCTCATTCCATTAACAATTACATTCCCCTTTATCGGCAGACGATCTGACAGCGGTCTTAGAGTCAAAACAGTCACTTCAATTATAGTTAGCGTAGACGCAACCAATGCCTCCCAATCGGCCCCGATCAAAGTGCCAGCAAAAACGCATAGGGAGAGGATGGAGAGTTGGAGAGAAAGTTTAAAATTAAGTGAAATATAGGCGTCGTGGTCAGATTTGACCGAATATGTATCGAAGGTGATGTATTTATAGAGAGAAGGACTAGTGGTGAACATAGGTCAAGTGTGTTTCAAGAATCGCTTGGGACGATCCGGAATGTGTGTAGCGGTTATTTATTTCAGTTGCCCAGATCTGTTGAGAGATACTGAAGCTTCGCTTACTCCCCCTAATCAGTACGAGACGGAACCCCACAATTCCAAGTTTTGTGTTGCATTGAAATCCCCTAAAATAGAGGACCTCAGTATTGGATGAGAAGATATAACGTCTCGTGAGAAGTAGTAGTAAGGTACTCAAAAAAGGCATGAAAATCTGTTCCGTTAAGGAGAAAAGTAGCAGAAGCATAAGAATATTGTAATAGAAGGAAGAAAGATTTTTAAGCCACAGAGCATCGAAGTTAGGAGAGATTCGAGATTCTCCAGACGTGTTATAGGAATGTTTAAATTTTACATAGGCACATACCCTACCCTTCAAACACGGAAATTATAAAATAGTTAATAGTGGTTTGGATATATTAACACGAGTTGAAAGGATGAATTCTTAGCCATATCTGGGTCTCAGACAAGAGAATAAAATAAGGTTTAGAGTTAGAGAGGTACGTAATTCCCATGGATGCAGAGTTAGAGGGCAAGCCATTGATGTTGGTAAAATGTCGCATAAGAGCCTACGCCTGTGAATTCTGCTAAATCATGACACGGCACACTTCAACCGCAAATCACAACAACACACATAAAAAAAAAAAAAAAAAAAAAAAAAACCAGACAAAACAAAGGAGAATGAGGAAATTTATTCGTACGCTAAAACCAAATTTTTAAAACGATAAAAACCCTATTTACATGCAAATACTTAAAGATAGTAAATACATCCAGAAAGTTTAAACACTCCCGCACAAGTCACAAAGCCATTTTTACTTGGAAATTAAATTAGTATTCTAAATCAGTTATTTAAGTCTGTATAAATTAATAGGTATTAAAATTGGTTAACTGGCAAAAAAAAGAAGTGGAATGGTACCACAGTGGAGAAACGCTACAAATTCTACAGTTAAAAAGGGAAGAGGGAAAAAAAGACATAACTTGGTACTAGCTATCTATATGGAACTAGATTTATTATTGAATTCTAAAAGTTCTCATGAAACTTTTCACCAAAAAGTAAGAAGTATCGGCTAAGTATCGGCATTCTTAACCGATACCGATACCTGAACGAACCATCACCATGGCGATACTCACCGATACCGATCCGAACCGATACTATCGGTAAGCATCTACTAATTATATATATATATATATAATATATATATAATATATATATATATAATATATAAATATATATATATATAAATATATATATTATTATATACTATATATATATATACTATATATATATTTATATATATTATATCTATATATCTAATTATATAATCTTATACTAATATCATTGGCGACTCCAGAACTTATTTTTGGCTACCGTGCTCTTCTTCTTCTCCTCTCTCTCTCTCTATATTATATATATAATATAATATTTAATATATCTATCTTGTTGTTATATATATTTAATATATATAGATATATAGTATATATATATAGTATATATAATATATATAAATATATTATATATATATCTATATATATATACTAGATATTATATATATATATATATATATATAGAGGTAACAGAGTTATTTAAAACGCCCACACAGAACGGGAACTCGGATCAAAAAAAATTTACAGGTAGCCTCTATGATACCATAAATAGATGTTTTAGGGTCGAAAATGAAATTTTTTTTTCCTGACTTGACCTGACCTGAACCTAACATTACTTACTTAACCTAACCTTAATAACCTAACTAACCTAACCTACCCAAACCTAACTCTAACCTAACCTAACTTACTTAACCTAACCTAACCTAACCTAATTTCGCCCCTAGAACAGGTAAAAAAAAAAAATTCATTTCGACCATAGAACATCTATTTATGTATCATAGATGCTAACTGGTAAAAATTTTTTTTTGATTTTAGCGGCCGCTCAATGTGGGCGTTAAGTAACTTGTTAGATATATAAAAAAACGTATCTTTTATATTATTATATAAAATATATAGTAATATATATATATAATATATATTTATATTATATATATATATATATATAATATAATATATATATATATATACCTATATATAATATATATATCTAAATATAGGCCAGCCCTCTAGAAAGAGCCACAATCCATATCTCAAAAACTACAACAGCTACCGGAAAAAGGAATACATTGCTGGAATCCTGGCAAAATTTTTACCCGAGAAACTATTTTAAAAAAAAAAAAAAAAAAAAAAAATCTTAAAAAACTACAATACTACAGCGAAAAGGAATAATTTTTGGAATCCTTGTGCTATTTTAAAATCGGCAATGTAAAAAAAAATTATAAGTAAAATAAAATAATATTGGCTATTTTTTTTTAGGAGCAGGGACATAGTATATATATATATTATTGTAAGGTATTACACGGCAATGTATAGGGCTCGAGCCATCGGGGAACACAGGGGGGGACGTTTGTCTCCATACTCGTAGGGGAGGGGCCGGAGGAACCCCCGCGACACCCAAATACTCAAAGAGCGGGGGTTCCGGAGACCTCCCGGAGGGGGGGAAAATTTAGTCCTACTCGTAGTTCCCGGAAGGCTGAGAGACCCCGACTCTTTGCCATCGGTGCGGTATATACCCTTGGGGTATATTCCTTTAGTTACAAAAAAAAAAAGCAAAATTTAATGAATAGAGAGCTCTATTTTATTTATACGCAGTAAACGTCCCTAAAATGTTAACTGTAATCTGTTTTAATTAACTATAAAATTTAACCTCTAATTTTATGCTAATTGTAGAGTTTACCATAATGTAAAAACATCGATTTTTTTTCAACGATAGTAATATTATATATAGCCTTAACCTTATATATGCTTAATATTTGCTGCTGTATTTATATATAACCCAGCAACCTTGCTCTTCTGTAATATAGCAATAACCTTGTAACTATATATGTAGCAACATAACTTAGCAGCAATAGCAATAATAACATATACTTTCTTAATAATAGCCAATATATGTATATATACTATATATATATGAAATATAACTGTTTAATATATATATATATATATATATATATATATATATATATATATATATATATATATATATATATATATATATATATATATATATATATATATATATATATATATTTATATATATATAGATAGATATATATATATATATATAATAATATATATATATATATTAGTTTCTGGGGAAGTTGAGGTAGATGAAAACAGAGAGAAAAATAAAAAGAAAATCTAGATTTTACTTAAAGTATTTAGTAAAAAATTCTTTTATTGTGGAGGCTATTAATAAATCTTGAGGATTCAATGAAATAAAAAATCCCTTATTTGGCGAGCTATGAGGCTTGCTCAAATCCCCTGAATATTTTTCTGCGAAGTAATGGATAAAAAACTTATTGAAAAATGAAAAAAGTCTATAAATTTACTTCAGAGCTTTTTATATTTTTAAATTGATATATATATATTGTGTACTTTATATATATATATAACAATATATCTTTCTCTATATATATATATATATATATATATATATATATATATATATATATATATATATATATATATGTATATGTATATAGTAACAATATATATATATATATATATATATATATATGTATACCTATATATATAGCACATAAAATCAAATATTCAATAAATAACCACATACGGTATACACTAATATATATTTATAATAATAATAATTTGAAGGACTTTTCATCATAAATCAACATAAGCGAGTTACCGAATGTGTATTTATGATTTAATTTTGTCACTTTCACGTAAGTTATACTACAGTATTTTTTTTAATACAAAAACATGTTTGAATTAGACGGTTTAAAGTTACGATATTGACAAGTCTTGGGATGCGGTGTAGGTTGTATAGTGAGAGGCAAGATTTTTAAAAGAGCACTACCAACTAGATTAATAGTAAAGAGGTATAATTTGCTATTCAAGTGAGTCTCGAAAACATTCAGTGAATCGTTGGCACAGAAAATAGAGTAAAGTCAGAAGTCTAAGGTTACCAGGATGGTGGTTAAAGCTAAAAGTTGTAGTGCAGTGAAATAACATAGTTGTTAACAGAATGGTTTAGGCTAAGAATCCCGTGGAGACGGATTAGTTTTAGTTATTATTATAAACACAGACGGAAATTGTAACGATTAAGTTTAACATTAGTTTATTTTAAAGAATTACTGTTTAAAGTGCTAGTTGCATATATTTTATATTTCGATCATTGTTATTGTAGTTATTTGTAATGCTAAATGCTTAAGTGGGATTAATTCGACATATCGTGTGAGTTGGTCTTTGAAGGTGAGAATATTTTTAGATTGAGAAATGTGACAAAGCGAGAGAGGAGAGAATGGCTTAATTCCCAGAGGGTATTCTTTGATGAAAGTGAATTTGGAGATTATATCTTTGACTTTGCACGAATCATAATTGGCACATAATTGTTTAATGAGAGTGTGTAATTTTGGAAACATGTGCCGTTCCTGTAATCTGTGCTGTGTTCTTTCAGAGCCACAGTGATCTGAAGCTAGTCTGAAATGATTGAGTTCAATTACTAATTATATCATATTCTGGCACTTCAAGTTAAGTGCAGACCAGTGGGAGTTTCATAGTAAAAAACGACTCGGATAATTACATGTGGAGATTATGGATGAGAGGGTGATGTAGTGGAATATTCGGAGAGTTTGATACGTTTGTAAAAATGTCCTAACAGAGAGAGCTTTGTTTATTCTGTAAAGAAAGTTCCAAGTATAAGAAGAAAAGATGTTTGTGGTGGTGGTGCTGGGTGAGTGACAAATTGATGAGTAAGTTGAACGAAGTTTGGGGAGGGGAAATGGAGGTAGTTTGTGACTGAGTTTGTCAGGTATGACGATAATAGTAAGTTATTAAATGATTATAACTGTAGCTACTACTTGTAAACCTTGTAAACCTTGTAAACCTTATAAATATTATATACTTAAATAATGTGTATGTATGTGTAATGTATGTTGTGGCATAATGTATGTATGTATCATGTATGTATGTATGTATGTATGTATGTATGTATGTATGTATGTATGTATGTATGTATGTATGTATGTATGTATGTATGTATGTATGTATGTATGGCAATGTATATATGTATGTATGTAATAACAAGAAATAATAACTTCTTATGTATGTATGTATGTATATCTTATTATATGTTGTTTATATAATGTACTTATTATATATTGAATATATAATGTTCTTATTATTATATATTGTCTATATATAATGCACTTATTATATATTGTTTAGATCTTAAAATAATATTTTGTTTAAATAATTTTTAAAAGTGTTTTAAAGTTGTCGAAATAATTAGGTGTAACTTGAAATATTATTGAAAACATGGAATAATAATAAAAAAAGAATTGTGGAAGAAAACATTTCATATTGATTTTATTTTGGAACATTTGTTTTGACCTTTATCTAGTTTTTTCAGAATAATATTTATTATATAATGTTTCTATGACATGTTGATTGTTTATACTGCTTTCTTTGTAAAATTATTGTTCCTATTGTATATAGTTTTGGGTTTTTGTTTTGTTCACTATGTATCTAAATAATTGCTTCCCTCTTCCCGCATTTTTTTTGTAATTCCCGGGTAAAAGACAAGAATTTAGTTTTGGTAGACTTTCCTCAGATCTCGATTATAACTAAACCTTTATATATAGTATTTTTGCTAAAAAAATAAACTCGTGTCGTTTACAGCGAAGAATGTTGAATATATTCCAAATATGATTTTAATTCGTCTTAAGTACCAGCGCATCAGTTGAACCTACCTTCTTTAGTAGTAACCAACATGTTACTAGTTTCCACTAATCTCAATTGGTCCGCAACCATTGGCTTGTCTATCAAGTGTAGTGTCATGGTGAAATAACTACTTATAAAGCAATTAAAAAGCTTCGTCGAAAGTTTCATTGAACTTTCATAGTAGTTGCTATCGCAATGCCAGTATTGAGTTTTGATTTTCTACAACATTACAACTTAATTATCGATTGTGGGAAGAAAATTCTCCAAGAAGAAATACTTCTCTTCTAGCACCTCTTCAAGTCTCTTTCGAGGAAGTTCCTTCATTACAAATCGCCGCTAACATTGAAGACTCCGATATCTCATCTTTGCTTCAGGAGTTTCCTCTGTTAACTTCATCTATTCACTTGACGAACATCAAGTTTAATCAAAAGGACCTGTTCCCTACATAGAGACTATTGATTCTCTATCAGTGTTTGCAAGACTTCGTCGTCTTCCAAAAGATAAACTCAAAGCAGCAAATGCAGAATTCGATACTCTTTTGAAGATTAGAATCATTAAACCTTCCAATTATTCTTGGGCTTCTTTGCTCCAACTGGTGCCAAGAAAATGCCAGGAACTTGGAGGCCAAATGGTGATTACTGATCTTTGAATGCAAAAAGTAAAAGAGATGGGTATCCATATTCAAAGTCTATCGCAACGTCTACATGGATCAACAATCTTCTTCAAAATAGACCTTCAGAGGGCATATCACCAAATTCCAATACGACCGGAGGACATTGAAAAGACTGTCAATAACAACTTCGTCCGGCCTTTTTGAATATGTTTTTATGCCATTTGGTTTGAAGAATGATGGACTCCATTTTTAGACATCTTCCGTTTGTTTACATATATCTAGATGACTTGGTATTTTTTTCATCAATTCTAGAACAGGATGAAGAATATCTCCGGATAGTTTTCAAGCATCTTCAAGAAAATACTTTTAAAATATCCTTAGAAAATTGTGAATTCTTCAAGTCATATCTCAATGATCTGGAATATCACATTTTTTTAGATGGAATTTCACCACTTTCAGAAAAAACGTCCAAAATTTCCTCTTCCTCCAGACTAACCAGCTCTTCAAAGATTCTTGGGAACGATTGAATACTACAGCCGTTTTATCCCTTGTATTGAAACGCTCATCTCTCAGTTATCAGAAAAAACAAAGGACCACTCGAAAGATAAGTCTCTTACATGGACTACAGAAGAGGAAGAAACCTTCAGGGATATTAAGAATCAACTTCAGAACGACACATCTCTTCTATTTTCTCTTCCAAATCAAACCCATCTACAATTGTGACTGAAAATAATCAGACATCTATAAAAGCAACCCTTTTATATATATGTGATTGAAGGACAGCCAGTACCTCTAGATTTCTACAACAAAAGCTATCACAACAGCAACACAAATACTTAGCTTTCAACCTTGAACTTCTAGCTGCCAAATATTCCGTTCTTCATTTCAAGCATATTTTGGATGAAAGGAATGTCCTCTCGTACACTGATTACAAACCTCTCGTTTCAGTTTTTTATAGTAGGAATCTAGCAAAAAGTGATTGACAGCAACGTAAACTTACTATTTCAACAGAATATGTTTCTGCCATGACCTACCTGAGGGAAGCAGATAACATTGTGGCAGAAGCTTTTTCCTGTATATCCTCGGTAAAGTAGATTCCTTCGATTTACCTTTTATCGCTCGTCTTCAATCAACCGATTAAGAAACTTCCACATTTCCAGTCTCGTCTTTATTTTTACCTTCTACAAGATAATCTTCAAGTATAATGTGATACCTCTTCAGATCTTCTGCCAAAATTTTGCCAAAATTTTGCCAAAACCTTTTCGTGAACAAATCTTGAACAATTTTCATCAGATGTCTCATCCTTTAATTAAGGCATCTCTTCGTCTTATCAGGACTAGGTATAAGAATTTTGGTTTCTCTTTTCAACAATGTTACCTTTCAAAAAGTCAACCTCATGCTAAACCACCTATTGCTCTCATGGAAATCCCGTAGCAGCGATTTGAAACAGTAATATCGACATCATGGGACTAATACCTCCATCCTCCTTTACCGATATTTTAGCTCCAGTCTTCAGATATCTTCTCACCTTCATTGACAGAAACATTAAGTGGACAGAAGCAATTCATTTAGTGAATACGACTTCATTTGAATTCATGTAATTTTGAAAGAGAAGTCAAAAAATTTGCTGTAAACAGCTACCAATCGTTACTCTCTTCTTGCTGTTGGCCTATTGGTCTGTTTCGTGAGATAAGGCGGGCTTCTACTTATGTGAATCTTTTTTTTGTCACGGGCGAAGCAACGATCCTCGGTTATGGCGTGATTTTAAATGCATCTCTAGAAGTAGATTTTATTTACCGGTATCGGAGATGCATTCCTTTGTGGGGTTTTCTCAGTCTAGCTTAAAAAATTCCTTATTAGAACCTTTGTATATATCGAAACTAGATTATTATTGAATTGGTAAAAATTGTTTCTCAAAATTTCTTCGCCCAAGAAGGTTAATGCGCGTATGAGGCCATATTACAGCAGTAACCGTAATAGGCCCAAGGAAAAATGGCCTACTTACTTGCGATAGGCCGATACTGATCTGGTACATCCTCAATATAGTGGATATTAGTACTTTAAAGGGATTTAGTCCTATAGATTCTTGATGACGTTATGGCATTATTTGGGTTGAAACTATAGGTATATTATTATTAAATATTATCATTCACCCCGTCTATATATATAGGTATGATATATGATATCAGTTGTGCTATAGTATTAATCTGTTGACTACTATAGTTATATAGTATATATATATTATATATATATATATATATATTATGTGTTTATCAGTATATATATATAGTATATATTATATTATATATATAGTATATATATATATTATATATATAATAATATATATATATAGTGTTAGTGATGGTCATAGAGGCAGGTGGGTGGGAATGTTTTTTCGTTAATGACTTCTATTCCGAAGTTGCCGTTGACCACTGATGGTCGCTCTAAAGAGATTGAGGATTGAAACAATATGGCCTTGTCAGCTCGATTTGAATATTATCGTTATACCTGCAGTTTGAGGTCCATTGTGTAGTTTGAAAACTGGCGAATTTTTTGCGCAAGCGAATCGCAGTTTTTTTCGCTTGCATAAAAATAACATTCGTCTAGAATCCTAATTTCTCTTGTTTTTATTTCACATATGGAATGTTGTCTTAAAGTTCCAACTCCACGCTTGCGTCTTTCTACCGAGGGCATAATTGAGCTCAACAGAATATGTGAAAGTCACAAAATTTGTTTTAATTGCCAACTATGTCTATACAAGAGTTAACTAGCAGCTAATTGCTCAAGCCACTTTGTCAAGTTTTACGCAGTTGCATTTGTGGTGTATAATCATGCGGCCACAATGTGAATATTTGAATACCAGAGATACGCGCTGCAAGGATGTTACCAATACGTGAACGTTTTAATTTCTTGGGGGAGAAGAAACAACAATACCTTAATCTGCAGACACTTTTAAAGATTGTGTTGTGGCAAGCTTGTATAAAACGTGCATGGAGAGTGCAAATAAAAAAAATGAAACAAAAATAAAAAAAACGCTACCAGTGCTTCAATGCACGCAGGTTCAAAATCCAAAAAAGTAAAGCGCTTTTCAAGGGTCAACTCTTGATACGTATAATTGAGCGTTGCCTCATCGGATGCACTGAAAAACACTAACTGTAAGAATGACAAGTAGTTTTGTTGTACTTCTAGAGAAAAAAGATGGACGTATTCTGGCTGTGCTATGGGAAGTGTCGCTGGAATGTAGAAGTCGTAAAGCAGATATCAACAAGGAGAAAAGAGACGAAGCAGTTGTGGTGGCCATGATGAACCAAGCGTCATGCCTAAAGATTATTGGTGGTGCCGGTTTTTCCTGCAATTTGTCCTTGTGCGCCATTTATGTGTAGTTGCTACCTTGGTACATTAGTTTGACATTAACTAAAACTGTTTTATTTATGCAGACGGCACTTCTTATTTACTGGAATGGCATTTGTGCACAAAATCGATGGATTGATGACCTTACCTGGATTGAGAAATCATGGTTGTATTTTTTTATTTATTGTGTTTAGTGAGAAAGATTTGATTGAGGATGAAGATGTAGAACTAGTAGAATCTTCACCGAGCAGCACATCAGAGGAAGTAAGGAACCGTGTATCGCACAAGATAGATAGTGCCAAATTGGAGGATAAGTTTTCCAGATGCAGGAGGAAGTTGGGCCAGAAATAAAGAAGAGGAAGTACCTCTCAATGACAGTAGCTTTTGAAGAGTTATTATTTCTGAAGAATTGTCCTTTATTGGTTTAGATGAGGGTGTACGGTATTTCATGATAGAGGAAGTCAGTTTTAGCGAATAAATTGCAGTTAATGCAGAGTCCCCCCCCGTTAGGGACGTTTTCATGACCGGCACTGGAATTTAATTTGTATAGTATAGAGTGCCAATCGACTCTGCAGACAGAAATCTCTGAAAACGAAGGGACTAAGCTTATCAAAATAGATTCACGCAATTCCGATTTAGAGGGGCTGTTATGAACTGATGGGGAGATGTTTGCTTCTAGATATTGTGAGTAAAGAAAAATGTTGAGAGGATGGCGGTTTTGATTAGTTGTGGAGATAAAGGACAGTTGATAGGAGTTCCTCAGCTTGAAAACAGTATGGGAATTCCTCAGGCAAAACCTGTATTTTCAGCAGTTGAACAGGAGGGAGGCAGGCAGGCTGTTGGGAAAATCCAGACAATGTGCTTTGATACCACTGCAGTAAATACTGGTCTCTTCAGGGAAGCTTGCGTTTTGCTAGAGCAATTATGCAATTATTAGAGAAAAATCTTCTGTATTTAGCATGTTGCCACCACATTTTAGAAGTTATTCTAAAAACATTTTTTGATTGTAAAATTGACTCAACCACTTCCCCTCAGCCAGATATTTTTTAAAAATTTCAGACTGGGTGGTGTAAGCTAGACAAGACAAAATACAAAATTGGTATTGAAGATGAAAATATTTAGATATAAAATATACTTTATTTCGAACCAAATTTCAAGCTTTCTTAATCGAACAATTAAAAAATCAACAGCCCAAGTATGATTATAAAGGAGATCAGAGTTTAATAAATAATCAATGCCTTTAGAATGCTTCCTTTTTTATAACTGTACATATTCGAATAATAAAACGCATTTCACCATTATTTTGTTGTTTCTTCGCAGATTATAACAACTTTTCATTTATTGGTATCCCTTTTAATTACTGTCATTTTCTGAATTTTGGATTTTTTCTACATGTATTATTGAAAACATTTTTAAATATATTTATTTTTTAATGTCTAAAAAGCAAAATAAGAAAACAAAATCTGTGAAGGCAGACGCAATTGTTTGCATATGTCCTTTGGGCATTTGGCATAAAAAGACATTTTGAGGAATCGGAATCGTGTCCGGTGTTTAGAAAATGCTGAATAGATCTTCAAAATCTTTAAAGCTTTCAACAAAAAAAGCCAGTGGCCAGCAAAACTTCAAGCAATACAATTTCCTATCAGAATGATAATAAGGAATCAAGTTCTAGGATGACTGGTTTTCAATTTTATGAAGGAAAAATTGGGTTTTGTTTTGTGCAAAAAATTCGCAGGCTTTTCAAAACTTTAATACCTCAAATGAGGCACGGATCAAATGTTATCCATTGGGCTGAAACTTTTGGCCATCTCACTTTTTTAGCGGCAATTGGCAACTTTTAATGGGTAGGGGGTGGGGAAGGGTCCCTCTGTGAAAATAATTTGAAACATTAATTTTTTGTGACAGCTCTAAATAAATATATATTATATATATATAAATTTATATTATTATATATATATATATATATATTATATAAATATAATATATATATATAAAATATATATATTATATATAATATTATATATATATATAGATATATTATATATTATAGTATATATTAGGGACTTATACTATTATATATTATATATATTAATTATATATAGTATATATGATATATACTTAATATATACTATTTTTTATCTTGTCTTTGTCTTTCTTTCTCATGTTCTCTTTGCCCCCAAGAGCATTTGGGGGTAAGGTGCGTGTCATGCAATCGGATTAGCTCAAGCAGTAAGAAGAATATTGACAAAAGTCGAAAGGAAAGCTTCCAGGCCCTGTACCGCCGCCCTCTGTACTCATTAATTGTGAGTGAGTATACTCGTTTCGTGACCCTACGAATCCACAATCAGTAGCTTGCGCATGGGGTACCTTGTGTTTGGGTGTTTGTGGTGTGTTAGTGAGGTACAGACGGTAGTCGGACCAGTCTGCTTATCGTGAATAAATGTTGTCTCATGTGTAAGTGCGCTTCAACCTTGGCCAGGTGGGTCACTTACCATTAAGCCCGCCCTTATATCAAAACCGTTTTGCGTCCGCAATTCACTCCTATTCATTGTTCCTATCCTTTATTCCTGCGCCTCATGGCAAACTGTGCGGTACTATAGGTTTTCTCCTTCAGACATCTTGGGCTGATGTCACCGACTCGAGATCCAGCTTTCCTCTTGTACGTCGCCCAGCCGGTCTGCTTCCCAACCCACTCGCTCACTATATCATTTCCGCTTGTTACCGACGTGACTATCATTCATTTCCTTTCCAATGACCAACATCTCAACATACTTTTTATTCTATGTTCTCTCATTTACCCCTTTCTTCAACACCACACAAACTCTCCTAATACGTTCATTCCT
Organism: Trachelipus rathkii; assembly: GCA_015478945.1. Taxonomy (NCBI): domain Eukaryota; kingdom Metazoa; phylum Arthropoda; class Malacostraca; order Isopoda; family Trachelipodidae; genus Trachelipus; species Trachelipus rathkii. The sequence goes on along the minus strand of JABUQX010005264.1, from coordinate 32,554 downwards.
CATTTTTATCAATTCTTCTCACTAACCTAGGCTACAGTGGAGATGGTGGGTGCCCCTAAGAAGTGTCCATGCTGAAATGCACATTGACTTTAGGATTCTATCTTCTTATTCCAGAGCCATAGTCTCACATCTATAGCAAGTAGCACAGGTTAACTACATACTCCTCGAATTGTAAGACCCCTAGAGCACTCATATACTTAGTCTCTTTACAGTTCATCCACCAACGATTTAATGCCACCAGCCACCTTCCTGCCATTCAACCCAACTACCTACACCACTCCGCATCATCCGTTCCCTTGCTCATAGAACAATACCTATATATATATATCTCAGACACTTGTTTGCCATGTGTCTCATCATACTAAACATATACATACACTTGAGGAATGTTCCTCACTTCACAACGCATAACCTTTAGCTCTTTCTTACTATTACTTCAAACCCTGCCTTTACAAGTCACCCTGCGAATCTCCCGTACCAATCCTCTCAACTTCTCTCAGATTCGCCACACAGAACCAAATAACATCCCATATAACTCAGGCTCACGCGCGCACCGCTCTCACTCATCCTCATCATTCTCCAATTATTCAATCACCATTTCCCTGCATCTGCCCTCGGAATTCTTCCATAACCTCCATCTCACATACAAATTGAATAACCATAGGAGACATAATCACAACCCTGTCTCACTCCGCTGACTTTAATTTCCTAAAACCAATCACGGCATTGACCAGTCATTCTAATTCTTACACACAGCTTCACTATCGTTCATACATCACTTTTTGATCATTCAGTAAGCCTACTCCACCACAATCATTATATCACTATCACCCTGCCATATTAGCGCTTCCCTATTAACTCTATCATGCGCCTGTTGAAAATCCATAAAACATAATACAAATTTATTCTTCTTCTCCGTCTTTTCGTCAATCATTTGTTTTTCAATGTAAAGAATTTGACCCACACACTTCCACTACCACTCCAAATCGCACCTTGTTCTTCACCAATCAGTCCTTTCAGTCACTCGACTCACTCTTCGACCAAAATACCAGCAATATACCTTCCCTAAAATACTCAATAACAACACTCAATAAACTTATTTCCCCTATAATTTCTACAGTTCTCCTTTTCTCCCTTACCCTTATATAAGGGTACTATTACCTCTCTCCTCCAATCCCTGTTGTGGAGACTTATACCCCATAAACGCTTTTTTACACAACTTCCAGATCCAATCAAGTTCACCATTCTCGCCCTCCGTTCTTGTTGCAATTTCACCAGTTAATTTTCATCTATACCTGCAGATTACCATTCTTTCAACTTTTTTCACTCTAACCCATTACCTGCCTGCCTTACTAATAACGCTCATCCCAAAATACCTATTTCCTCTTGTGCACCATCAAACCCACAACATTCACTATCACTCTTCATTACTGTTAATTCACTATCACCTCATTTTCGAAGTGTTCTTTCCAGACTCCCCTCGTAAGGGTTATTCCTGTTCATCAGTTTTATTCCCATTAGATCAGTTTCCGAATCGCATGTCTATAAGTCAAGATTCCCTTATTTCTCATTTCTAACCTTTCGCGCTTCTTCTGAAGAGCTTCCTATTCCCATTGTATGTCCCCATTCATCCTCCTTTCCAACTGTTCATTTACCTCTTTTTTCTCCTATGTATCACTTTTAGTATTTCTTTTTTTCTCCTTGTATAAATAATTACAAGCATCTTTCTTTTGAGATCTCATCATTTGCTTTTTTAGTACATTCACCACGCCTTCTTTTTTAGCCTTAACCGGCTTTTCATCAACCTGCTTCATTCCACCATTCACTGTTAACATTCTTAACTTCCTACTCTTTAGGCACATCCACATACCTTCCTTTGCACTACTTAACAATTGCTTTCCTTCATTTTGCCCCCAGATTTGTTCAGTATCAACTTGTTCACATTCAATGACTGATTTTACTAGAGAGCGCGCTCTTACATACTTACTCCTTTTACTTGTCTTTGTTCACTTAACTTCTCAGCCTTAATTCTTCCTTACTTCCTTTCGTATCACACCTTCCTCTCCATCCAAGCCCCCCTCTAACTTAATTTTACATATACATAAAACAACATTATGATCCAATAATCCCATTCCTAAAGCCCCGCTCACTGATTTAACATCCAACACATACTGTCAGCATCTCCTTCACCAACACAGAATCAATCATACTTTTCACTTCGATATACCATCTCTACTAGATAGACCAACTCTAGTATATCTTAATGGATACTCTTTGTGTTTAAAGAAAGATATTACTTAAGACATACCTCATAATACAAGTTAAGGCAATTGCTCACCTTTACCATTCTCATTTCTCCGCCACCCAAAAACCACTCTGTTATACATCCCCTTTTTTTTGATCACTACTCCCAACCATTCCGATCCCCGCAAAACTATAAAATCTGAAGCTCCTACTCACCCATCCAGAACATCATTCAGATTATCCAAGAGATAATCTGTACTCTCTTCAACCGTTTCCCTCAGAATGGACCATACGTCACAACCAGACATATACCTTTACCTTTTCAACTTAAATTTAACCATTAGAATTTCCTAGGACTCACACACACAAAGTCTATCATAGAGCTTTGTACCACAGTCACTCATCAAAATTGCAACTCCTTGTCTCCCTCTCTCAATTCATTTCCACACCAGCATCACACACATTTCACACCACACTCATTTTCACCGTTTTGTTCACCACTTCCGTTTCATCTTTGTTTCAGTCACAGCGAAGCAAATCAAATTTGCCTCTTCTAAATACATCCATCACCTCTCTTCTCTTCTCCTCAACATTTTATTCCTCTGACATTCCATGTAACCCATACGATTCATACAATTTACGCCACTGCCGAAAGATAGAACGCCGGTTTACGGCGATCATGCCTCTCCGAGGCGCTGCATTAGCATTGCCGGCAAGAGATAGACTGGTAGTCAGGCAGCCAACCCAATACCACCGTCCCTTAATAGACTTCTACGACACGCAGGACATACGCTGTGGAATTCTTTCTCCCCCACACATAGGGATATGCGAGTAGTAGGGATGTCTGTAAATGTCTCTATCTAGAAGAGGGGTGTGTTAACTTTAATCTTGTGTATATGATATGTTGCGATAACATGGTGGTCAGTAAATATTGCCTGGAGGATAGTGTGTAAAGAATTATGAAACGCAAAAAGAGAAAAATCACCATTAAAAAATGGGCAGGTAATTTCAACACTTCGAATATGCGTGTACCTACTCTAACACACTCTCTCCTCTCCTCTCTCATATATACTATATATATGTATATATATTATATATTATATATATATATATATATATATATATATATATATAATATATATATGATATATATATATATATATATATATATATATTAATATATATCCTATATATATATATATATATTAATATATATATATATTAATATATATATATATGATAATCTAATTTCTATATATATTATATAATATATATATATATATATATATATTATAATTATATATATATTATATTATATATATGTACGGTAATAATATATATAATACTATATATATATATATATTTATATATATATTATATATATATAATATATAATATAATATTATATATAATTATATATATATATATGATATATATATATATATATACACTTTACTTACTTACTTTGTCAATGACTCACTTCCCCGTCCAAACGAGAGCCCGGGCCAACCTCGTAGGTACTTTCAACACCATCCCGATAATCTTTCAGTCCAGTGAAATTGTTTTTAATGCCCTCCAAGGAAGGGCAATCTATATTATGAGATATTTTATATTGTTCATGGTTTGGAAAAGGCATATTTGACAGTTGGGGGAGGGGGACGGGGAGGGATCTCCGAAATAATCAAATTTGTATTCTTGAAGAGAGTGGTGGTGCGGTACCCAGAGCGAAAGCGTGAAAGTGTACCCGTATTTGGGGTCCAAAGTTTGCTCACTATTAGAGAGTTTTGGTGGAGGTGGTTGGAGTACGGTATTGATTGGGTATGTGAAGATAGCTCCCAGAGTCAGCTGTGTGTCAATGTGTTTAATGAAATGAGTGTTGGGTTGTGGTGGAGGCACATTGTTGTATATAGTATAGTATTTTGCTGGTGTAGCTTTAATATTTCTAAATGTAGGGGATTGCTGCAGTGTGTGATGTAAGGGGTGATCTGTTGATAGTTATCTGCTATAGAATTGGCATCCTACCATGTGGAGACGGGCCTCTATTGGTAGGATTTTTGTTTCAATTTGAAGGTGGTGATGTTTAGGTGTGGTGGGGAGGTAGTCAGTTATTACCCTAAGGGCTTTATTTTAAACTACTTCCAGCTTCTTAATGTTAGTCTGTGATACTGTAGGAGCCCAGGCGAGGGATGCGTAGTTTAAAGAAGGGTGAAGATATTCTCTGTATACCTACTGGCCTTTGGTCTTCTTATGTTGTCCAAATTTAGTTTTCCTGTTATACGCCTTCACAGCATTTTAATTTGTTTGTGCTTTGGATAATGATGATGTTTATGCGGTGGGCCCACATGTATTGTGGATTCGATGTTTAATCCTAAGTATGGCTGGTTGTCTATTAAGGAGGAGTCTTTATTTAAAATATTGAAATTGTTGGTTGGTTATGTGATTCTCTTTTATCTGTTGTGAATAATGTAATTGAGGACTTTTGGGGCGAGGCTGACATTCTGTTTATCTATCAACGTCCACTGTACCAGTTGTCTTATATAATATGTTATAGTTCTGTGCGTGCTGTATTTTTATGGAGGGGTGTTTGAGATTTTAGATCTATACCTCTCATTTCAGACCATACCTTTTCACTACTATACAGCATAACAAAGGTAAGCAAACAATACCCTCATAGTAGACCGCTGGCGCACGTCAACACTTAGTTCTTTAACTTCTACCAAGGATTTAATTGCACGCAGCCACCTCCGTACCATTCACTAACTTTTCCTACTACCTCTGCATCATCCCAGTTCCTTCTTCATGCCCAACATACATGCTAAATAATTTAAACTCAATCACTTGTTCCCAGCTGCTCACCATCTTAACATAACTTCACACTGAGGGACTTCCCCTCACTCACAACCATAACCTTACTCTTATTCTACGTTTACTTTCAAACCCTGCCTTTACACACATGCAAAATCTCTCTACAAGTCCTCTCAAACTCTTCAGTATTCCTGCCATTCGCCACCATAAACCAAATCATCCGCATATATAATATATTATAATATATATATATTATATATATATATATATAATATATATTATATAATATAGTATATATTATAATATTATATATATATCTATATATATATATATATTATATATAATACTATATATATATATATATATTATATATATATATATATAATTATTATATAATATTATATTATAATATATTATATATTAGAAACTAACCTCTTCAATATACCATGCAAAGCAGCATCGAATGATATTCAACTGTTAAATTATACTTTACGAAAGTTTTTAATTTAAAGCATTTTTATGAGATACTTCATTTTTTTTGAGATAGCAAAAATGGGGGGGGGGGAGGGCTCAAAGATGAATGCATAGAAGAAAGCAAACAAAGATCAACATGAAATTGTAACGATAATTTAAATGAATCCTTAAAAAATGAGGAAAGCAAACAAACAATCAGTGTTATTATCCTTATGTTCATTAACAATTTTATTTTTATTATTTTTCCTTCAAATTGTAATTTAATAAGCATATAATGTTAAAACACTAACTTTATCCATGGAAAAAATAGACTTTTAATCTTTTATGGGGTTATTTTTCCATACAAATGGAATTTACAACTATGAAGAGGAAGATCTATTAAAAATCTTTAATTTGCCACAGTTTAGATTGTGAAATCTAAGACTTTAGTTCGATATTGGCTGCTTTAAAAAGAAGCAAACACAAAATATATTTACTTACCATATTGGTACATGCCGAGGCCAACATCATAAATTTGGGATTAAATTGAACACACTGAACGGGACCTGTATGATCAGCCATTAATACACAAATCTGAAATAACATCAACATTTTTACATGGCTTCATAAACTTTTACATTTAATTCGAGATTAGAAATGTCATATTAGAATTACGATTGTAGAGTCAGTTGGTGTGAAAGTTTTTAATTAGAAGTTCTGAGTAAGAATAAGAAAAAATAATATGATCAACTTTGACCCTTAATGGTTAACTTAATTAATTAAAGATTTCCAGGACCTTAAGGAACAGATATCATAACAATTAACTAATTTAATAAACTTTTCAGATCTAAGTCAATTTCGTACAATGTAAAATTAAATATTTAACAGCTTTAAAAATGGTTTTCCTATCAGGCAAATTTCTACTATTTCCTACAGGGTGGAAAAAATATTAATACCTTAACGAATAACTAATTCAAAAAAAAGACATACCATTTACCTAGATTTTAATTTTTTTTTTTTTTTTTTTTTTTTTTGTGTGTGTGTGGCTATAATTTAATCATGCGATTACTTTAAAAAGTCAAAATTTGTAGATATAAATATGAAAGCTGGCTATTCATGGTTGAATGTTTTCCTTTTTTCAATTCTAAAACTTCATTCATTGCATTTACGTTAGAGTTAACATTTTCTCGTTTACGACCGAATATACATACATTAAATTTAACATGATAATTAATTTTTTTAAAGGTTACTAACATATCACTTATATGTAAAGTTAATAATAAAGCTTGTATTTGTTACCTTATAGCCTGTATCAGCATTCCACACATGTACCCTACCATCTGTTGATCCACTGAAAATGAACTGAGAATCTGGACTGTATGACGCTTCTAATGGAATGCCCTTATTGTTAAAATGACCCTTCAAAATGGAAATATACCTTCCATTACAAAATTTCAATTAAAAAATCTAACTTAAATAATAAAGACACCATAGCAATGTCAATGCATATAATGATGGAAAGAACATTATTAAAAGGTTATTAAATTAACAAAAAAGTAAAATTACAAAAGATAATTAATGCAAAAATTTTAAAACAGGCACACGGTTTTAAAGAAATTTTAATGGCTGAAAAAAAACTTTCCCCTAACTGAAAACAGTTCTAAATAAAACTTAAAATTACAAATGCACAAATGCCAAAGAACTTGCAATCAAAATATTTCCTTCTGTGGAAATATGTCAACATAGTAATGAAAGAAAATGAATGAAAAATGTTAACTCACAGCAAATGTTTTTAGGGGTGTTCCCTGGAATGCATCAATAAGTCGAATAAGTGAACCATTGGTCGATATCAATATTGTCTTTCCATCTGGACTGAACTTAATACCTGTCCAATCGCATTCTTTTTCCTGATTAAGTTGAAAAGTATTAAATGGACCTTTGTCAAATGATCTGAAAAAAGATTTTTTGTCGGAATCTTTATTGTAAGTTAACAAGTTTTACCTTTAAACTTATCAGAAATTAATTAACATCCCAGAGAGAATCAGAAATCTGATAACGAAAATTGCAATATTTTCAGTTTTCTAAAATGTCCACGTGATTCAAATACATCCTACTATTTGTTTGTATAGCTTGAAATAATTAATTTAAGTCATCACACCATGATTAACTAGCTTAATTAACTTCTTCCCCTAAAATGAACGTGTCTATGGGGACACAAAAACCAAAATTGTACCTCCGTCCAAAAAGATTTGATGAAAGTTTGATGTATTCCACTTTGAAGTGTTACTAGTCAGCGTAATATAGCGATTATAGAAGGCATCTATTTTTAACAGTTGGAGTTTGAACACTGTTTTGAAGGAACAGAGGAACGATCGCATAAGTGTGCTATTAAATCAGGATACTGCACGGCTTAAAAAGCAGTAATCACAAGTTAAAATACTTTCCTTATACCCCACTTATTGTTCATCTGATTACCACCTATTCAAAAGTTTAATCAACCGTCTCTATGGAATAGTTCTTAAAAATACATGATTATGAAGAAATTACCCTCTCTCAAAGCGAGTCGACAAGTAATTTTGTAAAACAATTAGTTAGCGAGGAAATGGAAATTGCTGGAAAACCCTATGTAGACATATTTGATATTGTTGAAATTGAAAAGCTTGCTATTTTATACTCGTTCAATCATATTATTAATGAAAAAGATTTAAATTGAATTTAAATATTAATTATATTGATCAAGAAGCGACGTACATTTATTCTTTAGTTTATAGATTGTTCCAATGTTTCTGTAATTTACAAATACCTTTGGCTTAACTTAAAATACACAAATGACATTTGAAAAAAAATAAAAACTCAATATTAATAGAACGCCTCATTGCGCAAGAGGTTGACTCACCGACTCTCATTACGATGGGCGGCCTGGTTCAATCCTCCGCCGTCAGCGTATTGGAGTTTTATCTACCTGGGGGCGAGAAATAAAACTCGACTGCGAACACGTTGTGGCGCGTTTGGGTTTGGGAAAGCCGGCCTTATAAGTTCGATTTTTCCTGTAGTCCCCTGTGTTACCCTCTGAAAAAGGGGATAAAGCGCCGTTAAAAGGTAAGTTTTTTTTTTAAAATAAAAAAAAATAACTACTACTTACTACTATATAATAATAATATAATATAATAATAATGAATAATAATAATAATGACTTAAATAGGAACAAATAAATTTGTTCCGAGTTTATACCAGCAGCGAAATATTAAACCTCAGGTCGAAGCTGCAACAGGGCACCTCCAACATCGGCATTCATTCCCTGACAATTGGGTGACCGCAAGTCCCAACAGATCGTAGAGTTTTTCGTCTTGTGATCCTGGATATAAAGTGTGATAATTCTATAGGAAGCTCATAACTGTAAGGTAACGACTGTCTAGAAGAGAAAATTGATATATTATAATATTATAGTATTATATTATATATATATAGTATTATTATATATATATTAATATATATATATATATATTTATATATTATATAGTATATATAGTATAATATAATAGTATATTATTATATATGATATATATATATATATAATATATATATAGTAGTTATATAATATATATATAATATGATATAGTGTATATATATATAAAGTAATATATATTATATATAATCTCTCTCACTATAGCATTCCGCTTTAACCAAGACCGGACGGTATCAGTTTCAGTCGCTTCCACATGACCTAAGACCATTCGTCCACATAGCTTTCATTGTTATTCTCCGGTTCATTGTTACCCTGTTACTCACACCAGCGAACAAGCTCGCTAATGATCGTGTCAGTGCTCCTCATTTTATCAAATTCTTCTCACACCTAGCAATGACGCCTAGATTGTCGCATTCTGAACACCATTGAACTGTTAGGGATCTATACTTCTTATCCAAACCAATAGTCTTCACTACTATACAATGACACAGGTAACAACGATCACCCTGATGGTATAGACCCTAGGCGCACCCAACGAAGCTTAGTCCCTTTACATTTCACCCAACGATTTAATTCCACCAGCGGCACCTTCCTGCCACTTCACAACTTCCTACTAAGCTCGCATCATGGCCGTTCCTTCTCATGGCCAAGCATATACTCTAAGTATGTTGAAATGCCTCTAGAGCCTTGTTCCAGTGCTTACGCATCTACATAACTTCACACTGAGGCTGTCCCCTCACTCCACAACCATAAACTTTACTAGCTTATCTAACCGTTCTAACTTGTCAAACCCCTCCTTGTTACACACCGCTGTCCAAATCTCTCTGTCGCATGCCTCTCAACTCTCTTCAGATTTGTCACACACACGAAACCAAATTATCCGCATATAATATGGGAGGGCAGCCCTCCACTCATCCTCATCTGCGTCATCATTTCTAAGACCATTTCCTGCCACCTGGCACCACCTTTAGATTCTTCTAACCCGTCCACAATAAGCAAATTGAAGTAACGCAAGGAACATAACACAACCCTGCCCTCCACGTCTCGGCTATTAATGAGCTAAACCAATCACTTTGACTACTTATTTAAGTTCGTTTACCACGCCTCAACGTTATCAGTCATACATAAGCTTTTGATTCATTGCAGAGCCTACCACCAAACACCGATATGGTATTTACTAGACACCTGCCATGAGAGCTTTCCCTATTAAGTCCTATCTATACGTCTGTTGCAATCCATAAAACCTAAATACATATTTTTATTCTTTTCTTTCTCCTCATTTTCACAATCATGTTGTTTCAATGTAAAGATTTGATCATTCAACATCTCTACTGGCTACTAAAGCGCACCTGTTCTTTCACCAATCAGGTCCTTCAGGTCACTCAACAGCAGCTCTTTTGTGACCAAAATAGCCTAGCATATATCTATTCCCTACAACGACTCAATTGTAAACTAATCCCTTAATAATTTCAACAGTTCCCTCTTTATCCTCCCTACCCTTATTATAGGTATATTACTTGCTCTTCCTTCATCTCTCGGAAACTTATAGAATGCTCCATAAACGCTTTATTTACACAACTTCCAAATCCAATCAATCACTATCTCGCTCCGTTCTTTGATTTATTACCAGTAATTTCATTTATATCTGCAGATTTATCATTCTTCAAGCTTCTCTACTTCTACCCATTACCTCCTCCGTCTTGCTAATAAGCCTCATTCCCCAAAATACTATTGCTTGCTTGCAACCACAATACCCAGCACACATCTCACGTATAACTCTTCATTACTGCCAAATATTATACAGATTTTTCACAAGTGTTCTTTCCATACGTCCCTCAACATCCAATTTCAATCAAGTTGCAAAAGCACAATCCTATTCATTATTCTAAGCAGCTTCCGTTTATTCTCTCATTTAAACACTTCATCACATCCTTCCGGAAGAGCTTCCTATCCCTGTAAGTCCCCATTCACCTTCCTTCCAAACTGTTCAATTTACCTCTTCTTTTCTCCAACGTATGCGCACCTTTTAAGTATTTCTTTTTTCCTCTTATAATAATTCCATGCAAGCATCAATTCTTTGAAACTCAATCATTTGCTTTCAGTACATCACCAAGCTTCTTTTTTACTTTTAACGCTTGCATCACCTCTTCATTTTCACACTCCAACTGCAACATTCTTACTTGATGACTTTAGCACAGTACACATAGATACTTCTTTTGGCAGCTGCTCAATTGGCTTCTTCATTTGCTCTCAGATTTGTTCACCACATTCAACTGATTACTTGCGAGCGCTCCTTACATACTTAGCCTTATTACCTTGTCACCTTAACTTCTTCGACTCTTAATTCTACCAACTTCCTTCCGTATCACTCTCCTCTCCATCCAAGCCCGCCGAACTAACTTATTTTAACATAGACGACAACTAATGATCCGATAGATCCTAGTTCCCTTAACCTTCACTGATTTTAACATCAACTACATACTGTCAACATCTCGCTTCTTTCACCAATACTACACATCAATCATACTTTCACTCGATACATCTCTAACGCTACAACCAACTTGTGATTTTATGGTGTTTGTGTTTAAAAAAAAAGTATTACTTACACACATACCTCTCTCCTCACAGATTTGTGTGGTGAATCTGAAGAGAGCTTGAGATAATTGGTAGAGGGATTTGGCAGGGTGTGTAAAAGTAGGGGTTTGAAAGTAAACGTAGATAGAGTAAGGTTATGGTTGTAAGTGAGGACAGTCCTCGGTGTGAAGTTATGCTGGATGGTGAGCAACTGGAACAAGTGTCTGAGTTTAAAAATTTAGCATATATGTTGGATGAAAAGGAAACGGATGATGCAGAGTGTAATAGGAAAGTTGTGAATGGTAGGAAGGTGGCTGGTGCAATTAAATCCTTGGTAGATGTAAAGGGACTAAGTCTTGAGGGCGCTAGGTTCTTACATGAAAGTATATTGTTACCTGTGTTAATGTATAGTAGTGAAAACTATGTCTGGGAATAGAAGGTATAGGTATTAAAATGGATTTGGAGTTCCTGTACTTATTTTATAGCTATAAAAAATTGATGAAGAAATTGATTAAAATTAAAATTAAAACGCATTAGCTAGTTGTGTGGTGCGAAGAAAAGAGTAAATGAGAAAATAAATGAAAGTACAATGAGATGCTTTGGTTATGTGGAAAGGATGGATGATAGTCGGTTGGTTAAGCGGATAAATAGTGGTGAGTGTGCTGGAAATCAACCGACTGGGAAACCGAAGAAAAAGTGGATTGAGTCAGTTAAGGAATGCGAGTTTGGCAGAGGCGAGAAGAAAGGTGCATAATAAGAGGTGAAAGACGGATTATGTGCGGAGTATGGTTGTATGGCCAGCTGGGTCACAGAGATTGAAAACCCTCACTTGACGAGATGCCAGCTATGGAATTCGTCACATGGGTCAGTAAAGAATCGCAGCCCTAGGGCTTCATGAGGGCTTGCGATGGAAACCGCCACTTAATGGCATCTCGTTCAATGTAGGGTTCAATCTCATTGACCAGTGGGCATAACCATACTCCCGCGACATATATCATCCGTCTTTCACCTTCTTATTATGCACCTTTCTTCTCGCCTCTGCCAAACGTCGCGATTCCTTAAGCTGACTCAATCCACTGTTGGTCTTCGGGGTTTGCCCAGTCGGTGTGATTTCCAGCACACTTCACCACTTGATTTTATATCTCCGCTTAACCAACCGACTATCATTCCATGGCCCTTTCCCAGCATAATCCAAGAGTCGAAGTCTCGGAGTGAATACCGTTTCATTGTCATATTCTCAATTTACTCTTTATCTCGCACGGCATTCACAACTAGCTAATGCGCGTTCTATTCATGATCCATTTTATCAATTCTTTCTCACACCTAACACGACGCCCTAGAGATTGTCCATCTGAACATATGTACTTTAAAAAATCTATACCTCTTATTCCAGAATCATAGTTTTCACTATCCTATAGCATTAACACAAGGTAACAATTATAACTTTCTATGAAGGAAACCTGTAGCGCCTCTCAGAGACTTAGTCCCTTTTACAGTCTACCAAGGATTTAAATTGCGCACCAGCCACCTTCCTACCATTCACAACCTTTCTACTACACTCATGCATCATCCGTTCTCTTTTTCATCCAACATATATGCTAAATTTTAAAACTCAGACACTTGTTCCATGTTGCTCACCATCCAGCCATCAAACGTTCACACGAGGCCTGTCCTCCCTACAGCAACCATAGACCTTACTCTTATCTACGCTTTACTTTTCAAACACTATTTTACAGCACCTCTGCCAAATCCCTCTAGCCACATGTATTCTCAAGTCTCTCTTTCAGATTCACACAGCACAATCTGTGAGGAGAGAGGTATGGTGTGTAGAGTAATTATCTTTTTTTAAAACAACAAGAGTTATCCATTAAGTATTACTAGAGTTGGTGTAGGTACGAGATGTATCGAAGTGAAAGTATGATTGTTGATTGTGTGTGGTGAAGGAGGAGATGTTGAAGTTATGTGTTGGAATGTTAATATCAGTGGAAACTATAGAGGAATAGATTTATTGGATCACATTATGTTTGTTCTATGTAAAAATTAAGTTAGTTCGGGCTTGGATGGAGAGGAAGGTGATACGGAAGGAAGTAAGTAAAATTGAGAAGATGAGTGAACAAGGTAATAAGGGATAAGTATGGTTAAAGGGCGCTCGCCAAGTAAATCGATTGAAACTGAACCAAAATCTGAGAGCAAATGAAGGAAGCATTGTTAGCAGTGCAAAAAGAAGTTGTGTATGTGCTAAAGTATAATGCTAAGAATGTTAAGCAGTGAGGTGGTGAGAGAGAGAGTGATTGCAAGCGGTTAAAGTAAAAAAATAAAGCAAAGAAGCTTGGTTGTAATGTACTTGAAAGCAAATGATGAGTTTTCGAAAAAGAATGATGCTTGGAATATATAAGAGGAAAAAGAGAATACTAAAAGGTGCATACGTTGGAAAAGAAGAGGTAAATGAACAGTTTTGGAAGGAGGATGAGATGGGACTTAATCAAGGAATAGGAAGCTCTTCGCGGATGATAGCGCGAAGATGTTTAGAAATGAGAATAAGGGGAAAACCTGCTTAGAATAATGAATAAGGGATTGTTGCTTTTGCAACTGAGTAATATGGATGTGAAGGGGATGTAGCAGGAAGGACACTTTGAAAACTGTTATAGATATTGCAGTAATGAAGAGGTTATAGTGAATTTGTGTGGTTTGGTGGTGCAAGAAGGAATAAGGTATTTTGGGGTGAAGGTTATAGTCAAGGAGGAGTTATATGGGTTAGGTGAGAAGTTAAGAATGGTAAAGTCTCAGGTAATATGAGTGAATTACGTGGTGAACAGTTATCAGGAACGGAGGCGAGATTGTGATTGATTGGATTGGAAGTTGTGTTATAAGAGCGTTTATGGAGGGTATAAGTCCGAAGAGATGGGAGGAGAGCAGTAATAGTACCTTTATAATGGGTAAGGGAGATAAAAGGGAACTGTAGAAACTATAGGACGATTAGTTTATTGAGTGTTGTTAGGAAGATATGCTGGTATTTGGGTCAAAAAGAGTGCGTTGAGTGACTGAAGGACTGATTGGTGAAGAACAAGGTGCGTTAGTAAGATGTAGAGGATGTGTGGATCAAATTTTACATTGAAGAAAATGAGTGATGTTTGAGAACATGAGGGAGAAGAAGAATACAATTGTATTTGGTTTTTATGGATTTGCAACGGGCGTATGATAGGATTAATAGGGAGCTTTATGGCAGGTGTTAGTAATATATGGGTGTTGGTGGGTAGGCTTCTGAATGGATCAAAAGTATGTAATGATGATAATAATACTGTTGTGTAAGAATAAAATAAGTGTAATAAAATAATTGGTTTAGTATTAATGCGGAGTGAGGCAGGGTTGTGTTAATGTCTCCTTGGTTATTCAAGTTGTATGTGGATGGGGTTATGAAAGAATTAAAGGCTGGGGTGGCAGGAAATGGTGTAGAATGATTGGAGAATGGAGAGAGTGGAGATGCACCTCCGTAATCGATCCCAAGGACTGATATGTTTGTTAAGTTCCCTTATTATATGCGGAATAATTTGGTTCTTTATGCAAATCTGAAAGAGAGATTTGAGAGGTTGTAGAGAGATTTGGCAGGGTGTGTAAAAAGGAGGGGGTTTGAAAGTAAAAAACGTGGATAAGAGTAAAAGGTTATGGTTGTGAATGAGGCAGTCCTCAGTGTGAAGTTATGTTAGATGGTAAGCAAGTGGACAAGTGTCTGGTTAAATATTTAGGATATAAAGTTATGTTGGTATGAGAAGGGAACGGATGATGGCAAGTGTAGTAGGAAAGTTGTGAGTGGCAGGAAGGTGGCTGGTGAATTAAATCGTTGGGAATGTAAAGGGACTAAGTTTTGGGTGCCTAGGGTCCTTACATAAGGGTTGTTTGTTACCGCTGTGTGCAATTGTATAGTAGTGAGTACTATGGTCTGGAATTGGAGTAAGAGATCTAAAGTTCAATGTGGTCAGATGGACACAATCTTAGGCGAGTGCTAGGTGTGAGAAGAGTTTGAGATAAAATGAGAAATGAAGCGTATTAGCGAGTATGATGTGTGTGAGAGAGGGGTAAATGAGAGAATAAATGGAAAAGTATGTGGAATGGTTTGTTCAGTGGAAAGGATAGAATGATATCGGGTTGTTAAGCCGGATGTATAGTGAGAGTAAATTTATATATAATACTAATATATAATATAATCATATATATAATATAATATACTATATATACTACTATATATATATAGTTTAAGTATATATAGTACATATAGTATATAAAATATAATTATATTATAATATATATTATTATATATATATACTTATATATATATATATATACTATATATATAAGTTAATCTATATATATATTTATATATAATATATATTATATATATATATATATATATATTCAATTTTCTTTTAGAGTCGTTACCTTAAGTATGAGTCCTATAGATGATACATTTATATCCGGATCACAAGACAAGAAGCTCCTACCGTCTGTGGGACTTGGCGTCACCCAATTGGTCAGGAAATGATGCATGATTGGAGGTCGCCTGTTGCAGCTTCGATCCTGAGGGTCTTAATAGTCGCTGCATGGTATAAATCTCGGAACAAATTAAAAGCTCTATGAATTTAAGGTATTATTATTATTATATATATTATTATATTATTATTTATTACTAGTAGTAGTAGTAGTTATTTTTTTTTATTAAAAAAAAACTACCTTTTAACGTGCTTTATCCCCTTTTCAGAGGGTAACACAGGGGGACTACAGGAAATCGAACTTTAAAGGCCCGGCCTTCCAAACCAGGCGCCACCCAACGGTGTTCGCAGTTCGCAGTTTTAATTCTCGCCCCCAGGTAGATAAAACTCCAACCGCTACGCGGAGGATTGAACCAGCGTCCTCTCGTATGAGAGTCGGTGAGTCAACCTCTTGCGCAATGAGGCGTTCTATTAATATTGAGTTTTATTTTTTTTCAAATGTCATTTGTGATTTTAATTGGTACATAGGTATTTGTAAATTACAGAAACATTGGAACAATCTATAAACTAAAGAATAAATCTACGTGTTTGATCAATATAATAATATTTAAATTTAATTTTAAATCTTTTCATAAGTAATTTTCGAATTTTGAGCCAGAAAAAAATATTAAGCTTTCCTGTTTTATTAATATTTATTCTGCAACATAGGTTCCAGCATTATCAATGATTCACAAATTTCTAAATGTTTAAAAAATTACTTTGGTTTAGAAAAAAAGAACGTAGAGAGGGTAATTTCTTCATAATCATGTATTTTTAAGAACTATTCCATAGAGACGGTTGATTAAACTTTTGAATAGGTGGTAATCAGATGAACAATAAGTGGGGTATAAGGAAAGTATTTTAACTTGTGATTACTGCTTTTTAAGCCGTGCAGTATCCTGATTTAATAGCACACTTATGCGATCGTTCCTCTGTTCCTTCAAAACAGTGTTCAAACTCCAACTGTTAAAAATAGATGCCTTCTATAATCGCTATATTACGCTGACTAGTAACACTTCAAAGTGGAATACATCAAACTTTCATCAAATCTTTTTGGACGGAGGTACAATTTTGGTTTTTGTGTCCCCATAGACACGTTCATTTTAGGGGAAGAAGTTAATTAAGCTAGTTAATCATGGTGTGATGACTTAAATTAATTATTTCAAGCTATACAAACAAATAGTAGGATGTATTTGAATCACGTGGACATTTTAGAAAACTGAAAATATTGCAATTTTCGTTATCAGATTTCTGATTCTCTCTGGGATGTTAATTAATTTCTGATAAGTTTAAAGGTAAAACTTGTTAACTTACAATAAAGATTCCGACAAAAAATCTTTTTTCAGATCATTTGACAAAGGTCCATTTAATACTTTTCAACTTAATCAGGAAAAAGAATGCGATTGGACAGGTATTAAGTTCAGTCCAGATGGAAAGACAATATTGATATCGACCAATGGTTCACTTATTCGACTTATTGATGCATTCCAGGGAACACCCCTAAAAACATTTGCTGTGAGTTAACATTTTTCATTCATTTTCTTTCATTACTATGTTGACATATTTCCACAGAAGGAAATATTTTGATTGCAAGTTCTTTGGCATTTGTGCATTTGTAATTTTAAGTTTTATTTAGAACTGTTTTCAGTTAGGGGAAAGTTTTTTTTCAGCCATTAAAATTTCTTTAAAACCGTGTGCCTGTTTTAAAATTTTTGCATTAATTATCTTTTGTAATTTTACTTTTTTGTTAATTTAATAACCTTTTAATAATGTTCTTTCCATCATTATATGCATTGACATTGCTATGGTGTCTTTATTATTTAACTTAGATTTTTTAATTCAAATTTTGTAATGAAAGGTATATTTCGATTTTGAAGGGTCATTTTAACAATAAGGGCATTCCATTAGAAGCGTCATACAGTCCAGATTCTCAGTTCATTTTCAGTGGATCAACAGATGGTAGGGTACATGTGTGGAATGCTGATACAGGCTATAAGGTAACAAATACAAGCTTTATTATTAACTTTACATATAAGTGAAATGTTAGTAACCTTTAAAAAAATTAACTATTATGTTAAATTTAATGTATGTATATTCGGTCGTAAACGAGAAAATGTTAACTCTAACGTAAATGCAATGAATGACGTTTTAGAATTGAAAAAAGGAAAACATTCAACCATGAATAGCCAGCTTTCATATTTATATCTACAAATTTTGATTTTTTTAAAGTAATAGCATGATTAAATTATAGCCACACACACACAAAAAAAATTTAAAATCAAGGGAAAAGGTATGTCTTTTTTTTTGAATTAGTTATTCGTTAAGGTAGTAATATTTTTTCCACTCTGTAGGAAATAGTAGAAATTTGCCTGATAGGAAAACCATTTTTAAAGCTGTTAAATATTTAATTTTACATTGTACGAAATTGACTTAGATCTGAAAAGTTTATTAAATTAGTTAATTGTTATGATATCTGTTCCTTAAGGTCCTGGAAATCTTTAATTAATTAAGTTAACCATTAAGGGTCAAAGTTGATCATATTATTTTTTCTTATTCTTACTCAGAACTTCTAATTAAAAACTTTCACACCAACTGACTCTACAATCGTAATTCTAATATGACATTTCTAATCTCGAATTAAATGTAAAAGTTTATGAAGCCATGTAAAAATGTTGATGTTATTTCAGATTTGTGTATTAATGGCTGATCATACAGGTCCCGTTCAGTGTGTTCAATTTAATCCCAAATTTATGATGTTGGCCTCGGCATGTACCAATATGGTAAGTAAATATATTTTGTGTTTGCTTCTTTTTAAAGCAGCCAATATCGAACTAAAGTCTTAGATTTCACAATCTAAACTGTGGCAAATTAAAGATTTTTAATAGATCTTCCTCTTCATAGTTGTAAATTCCATTTGTATGGAAAAATAACCCCATAAAAGATTAAAAGTCTATTTTTTCCATGGATAAAGTTATGCTTTTTCCATATATTATGCTTATTAAATTCAAACTTGAAGAAAATAATAAAATAAAATTGTTAAATAACATAAGGATAATAACCTGATTTGTTTGTTTGCTTTCCTCATTTTTTTAAGGATCATGTTAAATTATCGTTACAATTTCATGTTGATCTTTGTTTGCTTCTCTTTATGCATTCATCCTTTGAGCCTTTTTGCTATCTCAAAAAAATGAGATCTCATAAAATGCTTTAAATAACTTCGTAAAGTATTATTTAACCAGTTAATATCATGTCGATGCTGCTTTGCATGTATATTGAAGAGGATTACGTTTCTAATTATATATATATTTATATATATAATATTATATATATATATTATAGTATATATATATATATATATATATATATATATAATATATATATATATATATATATATATATATATATATATATATATATATATATATATATATATATATATATATATATATATATTATATATATATATATATATTATATATGCGGATGATTTGGTTTTGGTTTTGTGTGGCGAATCTGAAGAGTTTGAGAGGATTGGTAGAGAGATTTGGCATGGTGTGTAAAAAGGAGGGGTTTGAAAGTAAACGTAGATAAGAGTAAGGTTATGGTTGTGAGTGAGGACAGTCCTCAGTGTGAAGTTATGTTAGATGGTGAGCAGCTGGAACAAAGTGATTGAGTTTAAATATTTAGCATGTATGTTGGATGAAAAGGGAACGGATGATGCAGAGTGTAGTAGGAAAGTTGTGAATGGTAGGAAGGTGGCTGGTGCAATTAAATCCTTGGTGGAAGTAAAGGAACTAAGTGTTGAGTGCGCTAGGGTCTTACTTGAGGGTATGTTGTTACCTTTGTTAATGTATAGTAGTGAAAGTATGGTCTGAAATGAGAGGTATAGATCTAAAGATCTCAACACCCCTCCATAAATACAGCACGCACAGAACTTTAACATTATATAAGACAACTGGTACAGTGGCTGATAGATAACAGAATGTCAGCCTCGCCCCAAAAGTCCTCAATTACATTATTCACACAAGATAAAAGGGAATCACATAAACAACCAACAATTCATATTTTAAATAATAGACTCCTCCTTAATAGACAACCAGCCATCTTAGGATTAACATTCGATCCACATATGACATGTGGCCCCCGCATAAACATCATCATATCCAAAGCCACAAACAAATTAAATGCTGTGAAGGCTATAACAGGAACTAAATTTGGACAACATAAAGAAACAAAGCCAGTAGTATACAGAGAATATCTTCACCCTTCTTTAAACTACGCATCCCTCGCCTGGGCTCCTACAGTATCACAGACTAACATTAAGAAGCTGGAAGTAGTTTAAAATAAAGCCCTTAGGGTAATAACTGACTACCTCCCCACCACACCTAAACATCACCACCTTCAAATTGAAACAAAAATCCTACCAATAGAGGCCCGTCTCCACATGGTAGGATGCCAATTCTATAGCAGATAACTATCAACAGATCACCCCTTACATCACACACTGCAGCAATCCCCTACATTTAGAAATATTAAAGCTACACCAGCAAAATACTATACTATATACAACAATGTGCCTCCACCACAACCCAACACTCATTTCATTAAACACATTGACACACAGCTGACTCTGGGAGCTATCTTCACATACCCAATCAATACCGTACTCCAACCACCTCCACCAAAACTCTCTAATAGTGAGCAAACTTTGGACCCCAAATACGGGTACACTTTCACGCTTTCGCTCTGGGTACCGCACCACCACTCTCTTCAAGAATACAAATTTGATTATTTCGGAGATCCCTCCCCGTCCCCCTCCCCCAACTGTCAAATATGCCCTTTTCCAAACATGAACAATATAAAATATCTCATAATATAGTTGCCCTTCTTGGAGGGCATTAAAAACAATTTCACTGGACTGAAATTATCGATGGTGTTGAAGTACCTCGAGGTTGCCCGCTTCTCGTTGGAGGGGAGTGAGATTGACAAAGTAAGTAAGTAAAGTGTATATATATATATATATATATATATATATATATATATATATATATATATATATATATATATATATATATATATATATATATATATATATATATATATATATATTTATATATATTACCAGTATATATATATATATATATATATATATATTATATATATATAATATATATATATATATATAATATATTATATATATAATATATATATATAATATATATATATATTATATATATATATAGTATATATATAGATATATTATATATATATATATATATATATATTATATATATATATATAATACTTATATATATATATATATTATATATATTATATATATATATATATATATATATATATATAGAGAGAGAGAGAGAGAGAGTGTGTGTGTGTGTACACGCATGTTCGAAGTGTTGAAATTACCTCCCATTTTTTAATGGTGCATTTTTCTCTTTTGCGTTCATATTCTTTACACACTCATCCTCCAGGCAACATATTACTGACCACCTTATATCCCACATATCATATACACAAAGATTAAAGTACACACCCTCTTCTAGATAACACGTTTACAGACATCCCTACTACTCGTATCCCTATGTGTGGGGGAGAAAGAATTGCCCACATCGTATGTCCTGCGTGTCGTAGAAGTCTATTAAGGGACGGTGGTAGTTGGGTTGGCTGCCTACTACCATCTATCTCTTGCCAGGAATGCTAATGCAGGCCTCGGAGAAGGTCATGATCGCCGTAAACGGCGTTCTACTTTTCGGCGAATTGTATGAATCGTATGGAGTTCTAAAATAAAAAAAAAAAGGTACATGGAATGTCAGGAGAATAAATGTTGAGGAGAAGAGGCGAGAGGTGATGGATGTATTTAGAAAAGGGCAAATTTGATTTGCCTCGCTGTGACTGAAACAAAGCATGAAAGGAAACGGTGAAAATAAGTGGTGTGGTGTGGTGTGAAAATGTGTGTGTGCTGGTGTGGAAATGAATTGAGAGAGGGAGAGAAGGAGTTGCCCAATTTGATGAGTGACCTGTGTACAAGCTATGCTAGACTTTGTGGTGTGTGAGTCCTAGAATTTCTAATTGGTTAATTTAAGTTTTGAAAAGGTTAAGGTATGTGTGTTGTGACGTATGGTCCATCTGAGGGAAAACGTGAAGAGAGTACGATTTTTTGGGAAAATCGCATGATGTTCTGGATGGGGTGAGTAGGAGCTTCAAGATTTATAGTTTTGGGGGATCTGAATGGTTGGATAGGTGATCAAAAAAGGGATGGTTATAACAGGTGGTTTTGGGGTGGCGCGGGGAGAAAAATGAGAATGGTAAGGTGATGGATATTTCTGTGAAGAGAGAGGTTATGTGTGTTAAGTAAACTTTCTTGTTAAACACAAGAGATCCATAAGGTATACTAAGAGTTGCGTCTAGTAGAGATGGTTATCGAAGTGAAAAGTATGATTGTATTTGTGTTAGTGAAGGAGATGCTGAAGTATGTGTTGGATGTTAATCAGTGAGGGTTTAGGAATGGGATTATCGGATCATTATGTTATTCTATGTAAAATTAAGCTAGTGGGGCTTGGATGGAGAGAAGGTGATACGGAAAGAAGTAGGTAAAATTAAGAGTGAGAAGTTAGTGAACAAGACAATAAGGATAAGTATGTAAGAGCGCTCTCTAGTAAATCGGTTATGTGAACAAGTTGATACTGAAACAAAATCTGCGGGGCAAATGAAGGAACCAATTGTTAGTAGTGCAAAGGAATTATGTGTAGGATGTGCCTAAAGTAGGAAGTAAGAAATGTTAACAGTGAATGGTGGAATGAAGAGTGAATGCAATCGGTTAAAGGTAAAAAAGAAAGCGTGGTGAATGTACTAAAAGCAAATAATGGTTTCAAAAGAAATGCTTGGAATTATATAAAGGAGGAAAAAAGAAAATACTAAAAGGTGCATACATACGAGAAAACAAGAGGTAAATGAACAGTTTGGAAGGAGGATTGAAATGCGGGAATCTACAAGGGAATAGGAAGCTCGTTCTGGAAGGATGCGCGAAAAGGTTAAGAATGAGAATAAGGGGAAAATGCTTAGAATAATGAATAGGGATGGTTATTTTGTAACTGATGAAATGGATGTGAGGGGAGTGTGGAAAGAACACTTCGAAAAATCTGCACAATATTAAACAGTAGTAAGAAGAGGTGAAGCTGAATTGTTTGTGGGTTGATGCTCAAGAAGGAATAGGTATTTGGGGATGAGGTTCATTAGTAAGGAGGAGTAAATGGGTGGAGTTGTGAGAAAGTTGAAGAATTGGTAAATCTGCAGGTTATAGATGAAATTACTGGTGAAATGAACAAGAACGGAGGCGAGGATGTGATTGATTGGATCTGAGTTGTTGTAAAAAAGCGTTTTTATGGGGCTTATAGGTTCCAAGGATTGGAGGAAGAGCCGTAATAGTACCCTTATATTAAGGGTAAGGAGAAAAGGGAACTGTAGAAATTATAGGGGAATAAGTTTATGAGTGTAGGGAGAAGGTTGTAGCGGAAGGTATATGCTTAGGTATTGGTCGAAGAAGTACGTCGAGTGACGAAGGATCTGATTGGTGAAGAACAAGGTGCCGTTTAGGAGTGGTAGAAGAGTGTGGCGTCAAATTCTTTACATTGGAAACAAATGGATTTGAGAAAATGAGGGGAGAAGAAGAATAATTGTATTTATTGTTTTATTGATTGCAACAGGCGATGATTAGATTAATAGGGAAAGCGTTTATGGCAGGTGTTAGTTGATATATGGTGTTGGTGGTAAGGCTTCTGAATGGAATCAAAAGTATTGTATGATGATAGTGAAGCGTGTAGTAAGAATAAATGGTGTTCAATGCGTGGATTGGTTTAGGGATTAATAGCGGAGTGAGACAGGCGTTGTGTTTATGTCTCCTTGGTTTTATTCAATTTTGTATGTGGATGGGGTTATGGAAGAAATTTCGAGGTGGGGAATGGCAGGAAATGGTGTTAGAATAATGGAGAATGGAGTATGAGTGGAGCGTGCCCTACCTATTATATGCGGATGATTTGCGTTCTGTGTGGCGAATCTGAAGATAGTTTGAATGAGGATTGGTAGGGAGATTTGGCAGGCTGTGTAATTTGGTAGGTTTGAAAGTAAATGTAGATAAGAGTAAGTTATGGGCTTGTGAGTGAGGACAAGCTCCTCAGTGTGATGAAGGTTATGTTAGATGTGAGCAGGCTGGAAACAAGTGTCTGAGTTTAAATATTAGGGTATGTGTGGATGCAGAAGGGAACGGATGGAATGGGCAAGGAAGTGTAGTGTAGGAAGTTGTGAAATGGCAGGAAGTGGGCTGGCTGCATTTAAATCGTTGCGTGAATGTAAGAGGACTTAATTCTGTGAGTGCTCTAGAGGTCTTAACATGAGGGTATGTTGTTACCTGTGCTATGTATAGTAGTGAGACTATATCTGGAATAAGGAAGTAAGATCTTAAAGTTCAATGCTGTTCAGAGGACAATCTTAGGGTTGTGCTAGGTGTGAGAAAAATGATAAAAATGAGGAATGAACGTATTAGAGAGTTGTTGTGTGTGAAGAAAGGGGTTAAATGACGAGAATAAATAAAAGTATGTGTGGTTGCGTTGGTCATGTGGAAAGGTGAATGATAGTCGGTCGGTTAATCGGATGTATAGTGGCGAGTGTGTTGCGAAACGACCGGCTGGGAGACGAAGAGGAAAGTGGATTGAGTCGGTGAATGTGGAATGTCTGAAGGAGAGAAATGTGAGTTTGGCAAAGAGCGAGAATAAAGTGCATAATAGGAGAGAAATGGCGGGGTTTTGTATGGGCGCATGGTTGTGACCCACCTGGGCCAAGGATGAACCCTTACATTGACGATTTACCATAGTGAATGTCCGTCGCGGTCCATGAAGCTCCTCTTATTGTGGATTTTCTGTATGTGACGCGAGTTCTCACCAATTAATGTAACAGAGGCGGCTGAAGGGGACCTGGGCTTTCCTTTCGACTTTGTCATATTCTTCTTACTGCTTTTTCTTTTCCGATGCATGACACGCACCTTACCCCCAGTCTTGGGGAAAGAGGAAATGAAAGAAAGAAAGAAAATATATATATATTATATATATATATATATATATATAAATATATATATATATATATATATATATATATATATATAATATATTATATATATATATATATTATATATAATATATATATATATATAATATATAATTATATAATATATTATATATATATATATATATATATATTATATAATATATATAATATAATTATATATATATTAGAGCTGTCACAAAAATTAATGTTCAAATTTTTTCCAGAGGACCCTCCCCACCCCTACCCTTAAAAGTTGCCAATTGCCTAAAAAATGAGATTGGCAAAGTTTCAGCCCAATTGGATAACATTGATCCGTGCCTCATTGAGGTTAAAGTTTTGAAAAGCCGCGAATTTTTGCAAAACAACCCAATTTTTCCTTCATAAAATGAAAACCAGTCATCCTAGAAACTTGATTCTTATTTCATTTGATAGGAAATATTGTCTTGAAGTTTTGCTGGCACTGCTTTTTTGTTGAAGCTTAAAGATTTGAAGATATTCAGCATTTTCTAACACCGGACACGATCCGATTCCTCAAAAATGTCTTTTTATGCAAATGCCAAAGACATTGCAACACAATTGCGTCTGCCTTCCAGATTTTGTTTTTTATTTTCTTTTTGTACATTAAAAAGGTATTAGTTAAAAGTGTTCTCAAAAGTAAATGTAGTAAAATCCAAATTGAAAATGAAGGAATTAGGAGAAAAGATCAAAAAAGGTATAAAAATGAGAACAAATAATGTTGAAATGCGTTTTATTATTCGAAGTTGCGTTATAATAAAAGGAAGCATTATAATTGATTATAAATTCTTTATAATCATACTTGGGCTGTTGATTTTTTAATTGTCCGATAAGAAAGCTTGAAATTTGGTTCGAATTACGTATTTTATATCTAATATTTTCATCTTCAATACCAGTTTTGTATTTTGTCTTGTCTAGCTTACACCACCCAGTCTGAAATTTTTAAAAAATATTTGGCTGAGGGCTAGTGGTTGCGCCCATTTTACAATTGAAAACTGCTTTTAGAATACCTTCTAAAATATGGTGGCGGCATGCTAAATACAGAAGATTTTTCTCTAATAATTGCTCTAGCAAAACGCAAGCTTCCCTGAAGCGACCAGTATTTACTGCAGTGGTATCAAAGCACATTGTCTGGATTTTCCCAACAGCCTGCCTGCCTCCCTCCTGTTCAACTGCTGAAAATACAGCTTTTGCCGGAATAATTCCCATATTATTTTGAAGCTGAGGAACTCCTATCAACTGTTCTTCATCTACATAATTAATCAAAACTGCAACCCTCTCAACATTTTCTTTACTCACAATATCTAGAAGCAATTTCCCATCCCAGTTCATAACAGCTCCCTCTAAATCGGAATTCTTGAATCTATTTTTGATAAGCTTAGTCCTTCGTTTTCGGAATTTCTGTCTGCAGAGTCGTATTGCACTTCTACTTACAATTAAATTCAGTGGGTCATGACCTAACGGCTCTGCATTAACTGATATTATTCGAACTGCGTCTCTATCAGAAATACTACACCTATCTAACAATAAAGACATTTTCAGAAATAATCTCTTCACTTTCTTGAGAGTACTTCCTCTTCTTTATTTCTGGCCCAACTTCCTCTGCATCTGGAAAATTATCCTCCATTTGCATATCTTCTTGCGTCGGTTCCTCTTCCTCTGATGTGCTGCTTAGTGAAGATTCCAGTTCTACATCTTCATCCTCAATCAAATCTTTCTAAAAATAAAACATAAAATAAAATAAACCATTAAGCACTCACAGATAATGTCATCAATCCAACTAATCTGAACAGAAAAATTAATAATAAATAAATAAATTGCAATAAATAAAAGTTTTAGTTAATGTCAAACTATGTACCAACGTAGTACTAAAATAACATGAAAAAAGGAAAAATTGAGGAAAAACTCTAAAACTCACCTAACATTTTTTCATGATTTTGTCAATCATGCCATCTCAACTGCTCGTCTCTTTTCTCCTTGTTGTTCTGCTTTTACGACTTTCATGTCAGCGCCTCCCATGCAGCCAGTACGTCCTTTTTTCTCTAAAGTAACAAAAACTACTTGTCTTCTTCAGTAGTGTTTTTCAGTGCATCCTGATGAGCAACGTCAATTACGTCATCAAGAGTTGACTTGAAAGCTTTACTTTTTGATTTTGACCTGTGCTTGAAGATTGGTAGCGTTTTTTTTTTTTTTTTTTTTTTTTTTGCACTCTCCATGCAGTTTTTCAAGCTTTGCAACACAATCTTTAAAGTGTCTGATTGGTATTGTTGTTTTCTCTCCCCAGAAATTAAAACTTCATGTATTGTAAATCTTGCAGCTTCTCTGGTATTCAATTTCACTTGGTGGCGCATATTATAAAATGAACTGCGTAAAACTTGACAATTGCTTGGCAACTTGCTGCTAGTAATTTGATGAGACATGTGGCCAATTAAAACAAATTTTGTCTTTCTTCTGTGAGCTCATTGATGCTGTAGAAGACGAAGGTGAGAGTGGAACTTTAAGACAACATTTCCTATGAAATAAAACAAGAATTAGGTTTCTAGGACGAATGTTATTTTTATGAAGGAAAAACTGCGATTTTTGGCAAAAATTCGCAGTTTTTCAAACCTTTGACCTCAATGAGGTTAACGTTATTCAATCGAGCTGAAACTTTGTCAATCTCATTCTTTAGACAGTTGGCAACTTCGGAAGATATAACGAAAAAAAATTCCCCCCAATGCTTATGACCATCATAATATATATATATATATATATATATATATATATATATATATATATATATATATATATATATAATATATATATATATTAAAATATAAAATTTTATAAAATTAATTTAATATAATAATTAATTTTATATATTTATTTATTATAATAAGGCCTAACTTATATATATATATATATATATATATATATATATATATATATATATATATATATATATATATATATATATATATATATATTATATATATATATTATATATATTTAGGGATGTACCGATAGTATCGGTATCGGCAGTATAGGCCATTTTTTTGGGTATCGGTACTGGTTAATATGGCCTATACTTCTTACTTTCTGGGCGAAGAATTTTGAGAAACTTTTAAATTCAATAATAAATCTAGTTTCTATATATAAAAGATTCTAATAAGGAATTCTTTAAGCTAGCTGAAACCCCACAAGAATGGCATCTCCGACGGTGAACCACTTCTAGAGTGCATTTAAATAGCATAACCGAGGATGCTTGCTCGCGTGACAAAAAAAGATTCACAGAAGTAGAAGCCGCCTTATCAGCAACCAATGGCAACAGCAATGAGAGTAACGATGGTAGCTTTTCAGCAAATTTTTTGACTTCTCTTTTCAAAAAATGAGGGGGGTCAAAAAGTTGTGTCTTGGCTAGTGATTCACAATTATATTTACAAGAACTGGCAATTACATTAGTTTGCTTGGTAAATAGCTACTTCAAATTCGTGATATTTTCACATTTCATGTTAAATTCGCAGCAAACTGTCTTCTCTAAAGAAGTGCCTTCTTATCATTATTTCTGTCTGTACTTCTGCTCTAATGTTAAGAATATACTTATATTATACTACAACATCTGTAAAAAAATTTAATGCCACTCGCAAAAGTTTTTAAACTAGCAATACTCATTTTCAGCTGAGTGTTTTTATTAATTTTTGTTAATATCATACAAATAGTGACATTTTCTTGTTTTTCTTTTTCCAGGCACGAATAGTTTCTTCCACTTGCAAAATCTGAAAATTCGGAACCATGGCTAGTAAAAGAAAGACAAGACTGGCAACTTCCACTCACATGAGTAACTTCATTGGAACTGGTCGAGAAATGCTGCCTTCTGAACTCCCAACTCTACGTGATGTTCTAAGATATGGGCATCTGCTAAGAGAGCAGAGTGGAAAGAATGTCAGAAATTACCCAGCAGCCCACTCTTGCAAAGGATATTTATCCAAAAATGCTTGAAAAGTGGGGCAGCTAGCAAACAGTGTTTTGGCGGTTGCCAATTTAAATCGAGAGTTTAAAAGTCCTGAAGAAGATAGAGAAAAACTGGGAAAAGGCCAAAAACATATCACTTGGCAGAGGAAAACTGGATGAAAGAGGCTTTCATAGCAACGTTAGACAAGCTCTTTGACATCCTCAATTGCAAGTGTGAGATTAAGGCTATGTCAGAATTTGAGGGTCCATGTCAAGTTGGTGCTGACTTTAAACATGAAGTGCACATCTCCTGCTCTTTGTTCTAAGGATATGAAGATCCCTGTCAAAAGAACTAGTGTTTATTAATAGTCAAAGGGAGAAGGTTCGGTCTGTTGGACAGCATCAAAATTGGATTACCAGATCTACCTGAGCACAGAAGACAAATTAAAAAGCAGAAGATGCAATTAAGGAAGAATTTCTGAATATAAGCAGAAAAGGAAGGAAGAGGTAACATTACAACCAAATGAAGTTCTTTTTCTCCGACGAAGAATTGAAGAGCCAAACTTGATTTACAGATGAAAAATCTGAAGTCCTTTGCAATCCATGTGACGATTTTGATTACCTTCTACTTCAAGTACAGGTCAGTATAATACATTACAATTGTGCAATGTTGCATTGCAAAGTATTAGGTATGGTGTCGGTCTACGTGCTACAGCTGCTATTACAACGGCTGCATTTTTTGGATGCTGGATTAATTACTGAAGGAGATGGAGACTTGTGGTTGATCACAATAAAGTAAAAAGGGCACAAGAAAAAGTCATGAAATCACTTGATGACGAACTTTCATGCTCGGTGCCAGATAGGCAATATTGAATGTATCTTCTTTGATGGACGCAAAGATTCCACTAAAGTTCTGTTACAAGCAGATAACTCAAGTCATCAGTTTCCAAGTATTGTGAAAGAAGAGCATTACACTGTTTACAGTGAGCCAAGTGGAAGGTATCTTTGCCATTTTACTCCAGAGAAAGACTTAACGAAATGGAAACCTGCTGAAGTTATTGCTAACCATCTTGTGGATTTCTTAAAGAAAAACAACATTGATAAAAGTTTGCAGGCTATTGGTGGTGACTCAACGAATGTTAACACTGGTTGGGAAGGAGGAGTCATGCATTGGGTTGAGGCATTGAGGCAAAGCTGAATCGTAAACTCATTTGGTTGGTTTGTGCTCTTCATACTAATGAGCTACCTTTGTGGCACTTGATCACAGAGTTGGATGGAAAAATTTGTTTAACAAGAAGTGGAGTGGTAGGATTGGCAACATGTTTGATACTGCAACAGAACTAGAAATCAATCCCTCATTTGTCAGAATATTTTCTTATACCAGAGCCTTTGGTTTCATTGAGTGACACTGTTGACAAAGAATCTCTCTACAGATCAGGCTTATGGTTACAGGATAACTCAGGCCATAATGACAGGTGTACTTTCCAACTGATCTGGCATTATTAAAAATTGGTCCTGTAAGCCACTCTCGGTGGTTAACAACTGCAAATAGGATTTATCGCATATGGGGTTTCAAAACATGGACTTAAAGGCAACAAGTTGAAGATGTTACAACTGCTTGTGGAATACATTGTTGGCGTTTACTATCCCTGCTGGTTTACAATCAAATTGAAATTCTCTTGGGTGGAAGGATCTCGCCACATTTTGTATCAGTTGAAGTTCCTAAAATCTCAGAAGAAGGCAGTAGCAGATATTGTTTTGCCAACAATCCAACACGTTCATCGTGGTTCGCATTTAGTGAAATGGTGCTTCAGACACTTTTATGCTCGGAAGACCAAGAAAAAAGAAAAGCAGGGGTCCAGAAGATAATTGAATTAAGGAATGAAGATGATGATACACCAGGAGACCTATCTGTTCGGCCTAGGAAAGCACCTGCAGTAAATCCAAATGCAACTTCCCTTTTGGAACTGATAGACTGGTCAGAAAATGTATATGAACTTCCACTTACTTGTAAACTCAAAATATCAGAAATAAGAAAGTTTGTTGAAGAGCCAATGCAAGTTCCAAAGTGGCCATGTCATGGACAGTCCATAGAGAGGTGTGTGAAACAAGTAACAGAGGCTTCTGGCAAAGTGTATACTCATGAGAAACGAGATGGGTTTATTAGAGGCCAGGAAGTAAGCAGAAGAATGATGTCTAGGAATGAATCGAAGAAAGATTTGATGAATATTGTTGGATGAAGCTTTTTACATTTTTACAATGTGTTTTCAGTGTTTGATAATAGATACAAAATATAAATAAAATTGTTTGAGTTCATTAAAACACTTTTTGAGCAAATTTTCTTTGAGTTTATATTAAGTTATCCCCTTTCTTCCGAATTTCAATATACATTATAATCAAGCAAAAATTTACTATGAATAAGGAAAAACCTTTTAAATTAGGATATTACACATCAAAAGGCACATTTTTGTATCCCCTCATTCACAAAAAACACGAATTTTTATTTTTGCCCTCCAAATTGACATGCCCTAATATGTTAGACTTTGATAAGTTCATGGCCAAAGTTGTATTAACATCTCATTCACCTTCAAAGGAATTACACCAAGGAACCTCTTCGAAAAAACTGAAGAGACAGTCATCAAGGAGCAAAGATAATTCAAATTTGCAATCTGTGAAAGGGGAGATGAGGCTCTACGAAAACATGGAGATACTGCCTACAGAAGAGAATCTTTTCATGTGATGGCATGAAAATGGGAAAAGGTTTCCATTATTATCAGTGCTTGCAAGCAAATATTTATCAGCCCCTCCCTCCCTCATTAGTCGAGAGCGAGCGTATTTTTAGTGTAGGTGGGAACGAATGTAAACACCCCAAAAAGGAGCAGGTTCTCTCCAGATAATAGTTTAATGTTTTTGCATCAATTTGAAAATTTTTGAATTTGAGTATTGAATGATATCTATCTTTATCTTAAAGGAGTATAATACTATTATGTCATGTTTGAATAATAGATGTACACAAATGTTCTATCTTATTACTGTGTATTTATTATATTAATTATAGTATTGGTATCGGCACCTAAAAAAATAGAGTATCGTTATCGGCCTCTTTTCTGGTATCGGTACATCCCTAATATATATATATATATATATATATATATATATATATATATATATATATATATATATATATAATATATATAATATATATATATATAATATATAATAATATAATATATTAATATATATATAATATAAATATATATATATATATATAATAATATAGTGGGGAGTGTGTTGGAACCGACCGGCTGGGAGACCGAAGCAAAAGTGGATTGAGTCGTATGAACGATGTCTGAAGAGAGAAAATGTGAGTTTGCGCAGAGGCGAGAATAAAGTGCATGATAGGAGAGAATTGGCGGAATCTCTCTCTTTT
>JABUQX010005263.1:30000-38274 GCA_015478945.1 Trachelipus rathkii | reverse complement strand
ATAATTCTAATGTTAATAATATAAATGACAGAACTAAACATATGACAATGAAGAGATTTTTTTTTAAAGGTCGTTTTATTATGTATTATATCAATTCTTTTTTTTTTTTCGCTTTAAAAAATTAGTAAATCCCGCGACCCCCTACATATTAATAGATGATATTAAGCCTGATCAGACTTTAAAAAAATTAGGCTTTGACCTAGCCAGATACTTTTGCGCTTGCCAAAGAATACTCAAAGCCTAAATACCTTAATTAATACTTAATTAAATGGTATATTATTGTAAAAATAATAGGATGATACCAAACTACCAGTTTAATACAAATATGGGATTTTTTTATAAATTGCAACGCTTATTAAGCCTACTTCTTATTTTTCAATAGTCACGAAAGAAGCAAGTTCCAAGTAACGAACGAAGAAGTTAATGACTCATTGAAAACTTCACCACATTTCTATCTTTTTTTTTTTTGTTTTTCTTCAGCGAACCAATATAAGAAATGAAAATACAGCATAAGAAAACATGTTAAACATTACCTAACGGGATAATACCGTGAAAGAATAAACACATTTTGAGCCATGAGAGGATGTTTAGGAAATTTTTGAAAAAAAAAAAGCTTTCTGCTATCGAAATCGGAATCTAATACAAATATAAAATCTTGATAAGAAAATATTTATAAAACGGGGCGTAAAATTAAGGTAACGGGTAACGGATGTAGGGAAAATTTTAACTCGGTTACGTTTAATCACAAATAACCGTTAATAGTCCGTTACTTTTTTTCGAAATTAACGAAAGCGTTTAAAAGTTAAACGAAAAAAAAGATTAACGAGTTGATAACTGGATTAAGCGCTTAAACGCGTTAATTGCCCCACCTTTATATATTATATATATATATAAATAATAATATATATATATATATTATATATATATTATATATATATATATATATATATAATATATATATGATAATATATATATATTCTATATATATATATATATATATATATATATATATATATATATATAGTATAAGAATAACATATTGGAAATTAATGTTGAATAAATTTGAAATTAAATAAATAAAAATATTTTTAGAATGAATTTTGATTTGGCATTTATAAAGCCAAGAGTTTGATTGATATTACAAAACTTAATAAAGGCTTGTAAGGTTTGAATTGTTAAGTTTTCTCTCCTTAATGCAATATAAAATCACAGGTACTATGACGATCATTATTTTTTTTATAACTTTTAAATAATCCAGTAAGTTGTTTTATGAATTTTGCATGAAGACTGTTGCTTTAGTTAGTATTTAATCATATGTAGCTTATTTGTGATGCTACAGAACTCACGATTTTAATTAATAATAAACGTTACAATTTGCTTAAATTTTTAGATTCTTCATAATGTTTGAAATTTGACAAGATGACTGTGCTAGTATACAGTAGAGTTTTAATAATACTTCACCTAACCCTATGAGCTTAATATGATGCTTGCTATATTTGCGGAATAATATTTTTTTTTTTTAGTATGAGGGTTTATCCATATGAAATGGTATAAAACTGGTAGTTCGACAATCTCTAAAATAATTTATATTATGAATACTGTTAATCTTATATGTTGAAAGTTCATAAAAAATATTCAAGCTGGTTTCAACAGGGTGGCCATTTTGTACCATTAGATAGACCATCTTTTAGTATTTATATGGGTTAGCTTTAACTTTATTATCTCAGCTCTGGCAATTCCTTAGACATATTCTCAAGTACTATAATGTTAACAAAATTGTAGGGCTCAAATTTGGTAGTTAAACTATGATTCTAAAACATATTTCTACAATTAATTTTGTTATAATTATGATTCGAAATGTCAGAAATTGGCATTTTCTGGGGCAATTTTTTTTGAGGGAAGGAAATTTAATTAAAGTTTGAAATTTTATGATAAGTTGTACTTTTAGCAATAGTTTTAACAAAAAATATATATTTTTATTTTAAATCTTGTACACTTATTTCTGCTGGGTGGAGAAAAATGACTTTGAAAAATTGCCAATTATAGAACTCATTATCTAACTAACGATCTCTAAGAAGTGATGTGAAAAGCCTTCCGATGGAATTAGCGACAGTATCCGCGTATGCGGTAACATATGTTGAAAATGAGATGGACATCCGCAATACGGATGTAGATATCCGGTCTACTTTGCTAAAAAAAATATAACTAAAAATTCACATATTTTTTAAAAAATATTTTACAGAAAACCCTAAAAATAATTTTATTTGTGAAACATTTAAAAAAAAAAATGAATGACTAATAAAGTAAAAAAAAAAAATAGTTTTATAAAATTCCTTCAATGTCAGAAGTTTCAGATTAATATTTTTTTTTAACTAGAGAAGAAACAGAAGCATTGATTCTTCAGAATGTTTTAAAATATCAAAAAAATGATTTAAAGCATTTTCCAGGTATATTATTGTTACATGCCATAAATAATAATAATAATAATTTAATAATAATATAATAATAATAATAATATAATAATAATATAATAATAATAATAATAATAGAATAAAATAAATAATAATAATAATAATGAAGAATAATAATAATAATAAAATAATAATAATAAAATAATATTAACACAAAATAAAATACAATAAATATAATAATGAATAATAATTATAATAGTTATCTTCAATAATAATATTAAATAATAATAATTAATAATATAATAAATATAATAATAATAATATAATAATAATAATAATATAATAAATAATAAAATTAATACTAATATTGATAATGGGATAATGACCAGAGATGTGCTAACCCCCGATTTTATGAAACTCACCGGATTATATCTAAAAAAAAAATAATAATGAAGAATAGTGAAAAAAGTTACAGCCTCTAAAAATGTTAAAAAAATATTCATAGTTTTCAGCTTTTTCATCCTTCAAGGTTAGGTCTCATTTCGGGCTCTCTAGGTCAGGTTATATGTTTTGTTAGGTATACACAGAGAAAATATATGTATACTTAACAAATTTTAATCATAGCCTGAACTAGGATGGCCCTAAAACGAGCATGAGGCTCACTAATTTTTTTTTATAAGAAAGCTTATGGGAAAATTTAAAACTTTGAGGCTGTAATGTCCTAAAGACAAGTCATGTACGTTTTTCCTATTCCTTTCAGTTGATGGTATTGTTTTAGAGTATTCCTGTATTTAAAGTTATAATTATATAATATATATATATTTACAGTGGCGTATATCTAGAAATTTTTTTCCGGGGGTGCCAGACAAAATTCGTTTCTTCTATATATATATAATATATATATATATATATATATATATATATTATATATATATATATATATATATATATATAATATTATGTCTCTAGCTCTATATAGTGTAAATAAATAAAATTATAATGAATATCATAATATATAAATATAAATAAGTTATATTAAATATATATATATGATATAAAATATATTAGATTATATAGTCTAATATAAACTATATATATAGTATATAATATATATATATAATATATAATTATATATGATAGAATGAGTATATTAAATAGTATATATAGTACTCTAGTAGATATATATTATATATATATATTATATATATATTCAAAAGTTGGAAGGGCCAAAATATCTCAAAATTATCTATAGATATAAAAAATGGAAAAAAATTTATATAAAATTTACTAAAATCTATCTAAACCTAAATGTAAATTCTAATTAGCAAGTGCATAATTGGAGTGAGCAAAGGCCGAGAATAAACATCTTCAGTTTTTCCATATCAATATTTCGATGTATGTAGAGTAGGGCAAATCCAGTAAGTCTTTCATCTCTATGTATTTCTTCAAGTAGGTTTTTCAGAAGTCTTAATTTGAAAGTCTTCTTTCTACTGATAGCAGTAGCACACGGTATATAAAATTGCAGTATTTGCAAACACGATGTAAATATATGGAAATTGCGACTGCGAACAAGAAACTAGTCCGTCAATTGCTGTTTTTGGACGATCTGTACTGTGATTCCATTTCAACTTCCATAATCCCATTCTGCTAGGGTAAAATCTTCAATTGGGCTTCGAGAATCTTCCTGTAAAGTGTTACACAATGGCTTTTATCTTCTCACAAGGCATATTACACCTGTTCGGTATACAAATTGCAAGGAAGATATATTTCTTTATGATTTTAAAAATCTCCTTCCTAATGCTGATATTAACTGCATCCAAAAAATAGTAAAACAAAATGGATGTGCGATAAAAAGTCTGTGGGTCGAAAGGAATGCTGGGATCTGTATTTTGAAATTTGTTAATTTTTGGCACAGCATTTCAATACTCAAGCTGAGGGTCAGATACGCTTAGCATATTTCAAAAATCTGCTGAGAATTCTTTAATGTGTACCATGTTACTCAGATGGGCCTCAAGATTTAGTATTTTAAAACTAAAGGGACTTAACGATTCAGATGCCCTTACACATTTTTGTTCAAAAATCTGCTGAAATTCTAGTGTTGCATTTTCTCTGATGGTTCAGTTGTTTTAACTAAATTACTTACGAGATTTGTTCTGACAGCGAGAATTATAGTAATTAATTTAATCTCTGAACTTTAGATTATTGATGGATATGATACTAAAAATTTTAAGTGTCTCAAAAATTTCAGGGGGGGCCATGGCCTCCCCTGGCCCCCCTGGATGACGCCTACTAATAATATATATATATATATATTATATAGGATACTATATAATATATAATAAATATATATAATATAATATTATAAATATATATTATTAGTAGATATATAAAATATATATATATAATAATATATATATATATATATATATATAATATATAATATTATATATATATATTATATAATATATATATATATATAGTATATAATATATATATTAAATATATATATATATATATATATATATATATATATATATATTTTATAGATATATATATATTATAATATATATAATATATATAGTAGATATATAATATAATATTATATAACCTTATCATAATACATTATAATGATATATATAATATATCAAGGATTATCTGTTGTATTTATTATAATTATAATATATATATATATATATATATATAATACATTTATTATATATATTATAGTATAATATATATATATATATAATAGAATATAATATTATTATAGTATAATATATTAATATTACTATATTATATATCAGGATTTTCTTATAGTATAGTATATTATATAATATAATAAATAATATCAAAGTTATTACTTAAGTAGTATAATGATACTATATAATACTATATATATATATACTATAATCTATTATAGTATATATATATATATATATATATATATCATATGAAGTTTCTCATTATATATATATATTAGATTATTATATTAAATATATATTATATACTATATATATATATATATATATATATATAATATATTATAATATATATATATATATATATATATAGTATATATATATATATATATATTATATATAATATATGATATATATTATTATATATTTATATATATATATATATATATATATATATATATATATATATATATAAGAAAATCCTATGAGATTTTTAACAACTTTAAGAGGCTGTATCTTTTTCCTTAAAGAGACAGCCGATATTGTTTTCACTATTGATTATTATTATTTTAAGAGTATATCCTGTGATTTTCATACAAAATCGGGGGGTGACACTCCTCTGATCTACTATTACCTTAATAATAATAATAATAATAATAATAATAATAATAATAATAATAATAATAATAATAATAATAATAATAATAATAATAATAATAATAATAATAATAATAATAATAATAATAATATTAATAATAATAATAATAATAAAAATAATTCTAATATTTTTGAAAGTTTTACAATTAAGAACAAAAACTAAAATGAGACGTTTATTAATTTTTGAATAAAATATTTACAAACGTTTTATCGTAAGATCAA
This sequence comes from Trachelipus rathkii, assembly GCA_015478945.1. Classification (NCBI taxonomy): domain Eukaryota; kingdom Metazoa; phylum Arthropoda; class Malacostraca; order Isopoda; family Trachelipodidae; genus Trachelipus; species Trachelipus rathkii. The sequence continues at coordinate 32,285 of JABUQX010005263.1, read as the reverse complement.
GAATTATTATTTGGAATAAAACAAATAAGTAAAATATTTAACTTCATTTTCACCATATTTTTATTTAAAAATTGAACGTTACCCATAAATTTAGGAAAATTTTTTACTTTTAAGAAGTTTTAATAAAATATTAATTTTCAATTCAAAAATATTTAAAGCTATTTAAAGAATTTATTTTCAAATATACTATTAGTATATAAACAAAGTATTATATACAGTTTCAGAAGACCCTTAATGAAATTATCGTGAAGAAATTTCATCTCATCAAATTATAAAAAAAAATTATATGTATTTCGAGTTGCTAACTCCTAAAAAAAAAAAAAAAAAAAAATAATATATAATATATATATATAATATATATATATTATTAATATATATATATATATATATACATATCATATATATATAATATATATATATATATTATATATATATATATATATATATATATATATTATAGTAATAAGAATAATAAATTATATCAAATTATATATAATATATATATAATAATATTTATATATATATATCTATATATATATATATATAGTATATAGTGATATAAGAAGTATTTAAAATATGATTATAGTATAATATAAAAGTACCTGTATATATATATATATTATAGTAATTATATATTATAATATCTTATATATAATATATATATAAATATAATACCTCATTATAATATAATATATATAATAATATAAATATATAGTATATATATATATATATATATATATAGGTAGTTATTCTATATATACGTAAAATATATATAATAATAATATTATATAGTAATATATATATAAATATTAGTATAATATATATATATTATATGGGTATATTTATAATTTATATATATATATAAATATATAAAATATAGTATATATATAAATTATAATATATATATAAATATAGTAGGTATTATAATATATATATATTATATATATAGTATATATATATATATATAATATATAATATTATATATATATTTATATATATATATATATATACTATTATATATTATATATATATTATATTATTATTATATATATATTATATAGTATATATATATATATATAAGAGTTTATATATAGATACATATATATAATAGTATATATAAATAAGAAATATAAATAATATTTATATCATATATAATAGAATAATATATATATATATAATAATATATATAATAATATATAATTATATATATATATATAATAATATATAATATAATATATATAAAGTAAATATATAGATTATATATATATATAGTATAGTAATAATATATATATATATATATTAAATACTATATATTATCTAATTTATAATACCGTATAGATATAATACTATATATATATATATATATATATTAGTTATATATATATATAGATATATATATATATTAATATATATATAATATATATTATATAGTATAATATTCCACTATATATACTACTATATTTAATTATATACTATATATACTATATATATATATATATTATATATATATATAATTAGTAATATATTTTTATATATATATTAGATATATATATTATTTAATATTATATATATATATATATATATATATATATATATATATATATATATATATAGTATATAAATATATTAATAATATATATTATATATATATATAGTAATAGTGATATATATATAAAATATATATATATATATATATATATATATTATAATAGTTTATATATAATATAAATAGTAATATATTTTATATATAATTCTATTATAATATATTATAGATATATATATTATTTATTATATATATATATTATATATTAATTAAATATATTATTAATATATAATATAAATATATTATATAGATAATAATAATAATATAGATATAATATATTATATAATTATTTATATATAGTATATATTTTATATACTATATATATACTTTAATATACTATATATTATATATTATATAATATATATATATAATATAATATAATATAAATATATAGTATATATATTAATATATAAATATATATATATATATATTATCTAAGAATTTTTTATATTAATAGAAGTTCTATTAATAAATTTTATTTAATGATATATATATATATAATAGATATTATATATATATATTATAATAATATAAAACATTATTAATATAATATATTATATAATATATATAATATTATATAATATATTATATTATAAGATTATATAATATATATATATACATATATTAAGAGATATATTATAGAATATATATTATAAGATACTGTATCAAAGATATAGTATAA
>JABUQX010005263.1:15000-25000 GCA_015478945.1 Trachelipus rathkii | reverse complement strand
ATTCCATCGGAAGGCTTTTCACATCACTTCTTAGAGATCGTTAGATAATGAGTTCTATAATTGGCAATTTTTCAAAGTCATTTTTCTCCACCCAGCAGAAATAAGTGTACAAGATTTAAAATAAAAATATATATTTTTTGTTAAAACTATTGCTTAAAGTACAACTTATCATAAAATTTCAAACTTTAATTAAATTTCCTTCCCTCAAAAAAAATTGCCCCAGAAAATGCCAATTTCTGACATTTCGAATCATAATTATAACAAAATTAATTGTAGAAATATGTTTTAGAATCATAGTTTAACTACCAAATTTCCATACAGATTTTCTGTTAAACAATCAAGAGCATCAAATGCTAAACGTCCTTTTCTTAAACCAAACTGAGAGTCACTGGGAATATAAATACTAAAAGATGGTCTATCTAATGGTACAAAATGGCCACCCTGTTGATGAAACCAGCTTGAATATTTTTTATGAACTTTCAACATATAAGATTAACAGTATTCAAAATATAAATTATTTTAGAGATTGTCGAACTACCAGTTTTAGACCATTTCATATGGATAAACCCTCATACTAAAAAAAAAAAATATTATTCCACAAATATAGCAAGCATCATATTAAGCTCATAGGGTTAGGTGAAGTATTATTAAAACTCTACTGTATACTAGCACAGTCATCTTGTCAAATTTCAAACATTATGAAGAATCAAAAATTTAAGCAAATTGTAACGTTTATTATTAATTAAAATCGTGAGTTCTGTAGCATCACAAATAAGCTACATATGATTAAATACTAACTAAAGCAACAGTCTTCATGCAAAATTCATAAAACAACTTATTGGATTATTTAAAAGTTATGCAAAAAATAATGATCGTCATAGTACCTGTGATTTTTTATTGCATAAAGGAGAGAAAACTTAATAATTCAAACCTTACAAGTCTTTATTAAGTTTTGTAATATCAATCAAACTCTTAGCTTTATAAAAGGCAAATCGAAATTCATTCTTAAAATATATTTTTTTTTTAATTACCTTTAAATTCTTTCATGTTTAGCACTGGAAATGCTGTCTTTCTTCATGCAAAATGAACGTTTTTGCTATGTTATTCATTAATTTAATATTTTCACATTCGTATATTTCTCTGTTTCATCGTAATTAATGCTAAGTATCATATACCAATAATATATTGAAAAAAAAAACATTTATATACACCATGAAATTTTTCCCACCCCAACAAAACCCCCAAGTCACACACACACACACACACACACACACACACACACACACACACACACACACACACACACACGCAACACACACACACACACACCACCTACACACACAACCAACACACACACACACACCATATATATATATATATATATATATATATATATATATATATATAATATATATTATATAATATATATAATATATATATATATATATGATATATATATATATATATAAAAGCGGCAACTACTGGATGGAGGTAGAGGGTAACGCCGTGAAAGGGGTTCTCGGGGGAAGAGGAGGCAGAGTCAAGCGTAGACCCCGGCAACTAAACCTCTTTGCGATTTCACCTTGGAATATTTTTTTAACCTTTTTAAATATTAAAATTTAAACTTTTGAATATTCTTAAGAATATAAAATCTCTGAGCTACCTAAATTACTACGAGACAAATAGTTTTAAATTTTAATTAATCTTTCAGATTTTATTGTCACCTTACTTCATATAATGTCTAATATTTCATTTAGGCAGATAAAGCAAAAAAATTTCTATTATCTTTAATATTTTACCTAAATTTCAATGCCTTAAAAAGAGGGGAAGAGACGTTAGGGATTTTGGGGATTGAAAGAACATTTAAGTTAACCAAACCTATGCCTAACATTGGACAACTCCGCTAGATAGCTAAAAATTGTACTAGGAGTGTATCCCAAGTTTCATGTTTTTTTTTTTTATTTTTTATTTTTATCACAATTATCCAATGATAAGAATAAAAAATTCATATATGTTTCATGACTTATGGGTCTGGTTATACTTGGTATATACTAAAAGTATATACCGTCCCTCCAGGCAGACAAATGACTGCCCCTTTGACCCTCATGTAATTCTAGCTATATAACAGACCAGAATTTGAGCTCGCAATTAGTTCCTATTTATTTGGTTCTCAGAAGGAACCACACAATCTAAGCTATATACCGTCTCTCCAAGCAAACAGAGAACTGCCCCTTATGGGACATCTCGAGCTCACAGCTACGACAACAGCTCACAATGAGAGCTCATAATGCTCTCTTCATTTTGTGTGTTCCATAATTTAATTATGTATTCATACTTAGTCCTCAGTAGGATATGTAAAAGACAAAAAATTTTAAAGGTTCTTAATGAACAATTCATCAACTGTAAAATTCCTTCAAGACTTTCATTTTTCATAATTTTAGAAATATTTTTTTTCTTTTTCAAATTTTTATTTTTTTAATTTTATTTTTTTGGAATATTTGAGAGCATATTAAACTGTCTATCCAGATCGGAGACATTCAAATTTTAAAAATGAAGCTTTTTTTTTTTTTTTACTTTTAATATATATATATATATATATAATATATATATATTAATGATATATATATAGTAGTATAGTAGTATAGTAGTATATATATAATTATCATATATATAATATATAAGCCTATTATAATGATAGGTATATACTATATAGTAGTATATGTTATAGGTAATATATTAGTATATAGTATAATTGGATATGTAGGTATTTATATAGCTAGTAGCGTATATATAATATTATAATATATATAATATGTATATATGATATATATAATATATATATAGTTATAGGAGAATGACTTTTAATGTTACTCTGAGTGTTTTTGGTTCTTGGTATATAGGCCTCTCTATGAGTTGTTGGTTGATGATTTAAAAGTCTAAAAACAAATCTGAAAGTAGTTTTAGAAGTGTATAAATAAAGTCTAAAAAGATGTCTTTTAAGAAAATTTTCATTCTATTAATAAACATAGAGAGAACATTTTCCGACCTTTTTTCCCTGTGTGTTATCCTCCGCTGCCAACTTTATTTTTTGGAAAACGCTTGGTAAATGGAGCATGAGTTATTCTGCTGTTGCGGACTTTTCCTGAACTTTTACCTCCCTTTCCTTGAAAGTTGGGGTTTTTCTTGTAATTCGATTTCTTTCTTCTTAAGAGCAAGCAAGTGGGTAGTGAGTCCTAGTGAGAATTAGAAAAAAGAGGCAGAGAGAATCTGGGAAAGAATGAGAAATAAGGAAACGGGGAAGGCTTTTTTATAACAAATTTGGTTACGTATTTATGTCAAAGATCTTGTTTACGTAATAGTCTATTTATTACAAAGGTTCACTTATAAAAATTTAATTTATGCAAATAGTTTTTATAGCTTGAAATTGCTCTTATAAATGTTATATAGATATACAATGCAGCGATTATATAATAATATATATATAATAGTATATAAGTATATATTTATATCTTATATATATATATATATATTATATATATATATATCAGGGCGGCTCGTGACCTGGTTGCAATGTTTGCGCACCCACCATTTTATACAACTTGCAGTTAGTGTTATTTATTTTTTATTCTTTAACTTTTTAAATTTAAAGAAATTAAATATTTTCTTTTATAATAACACTCCAATGATTATTATTTAATGAAAAAAAAACGTCATCAAAATTTTAGTTATTCCAAATGTCAAACCAACATGATTGTTGCCGACACTTTACAACACATGCCCTATACATTTTTTGAGGAGAAAAATGTGTGTGGAAAATATGACCGCGTGGACGCTTTATACCTACAACTTGTGGTTGCATATCAAGAACAACCGCTTTGGTTTTCTGTAATTTTATTTTAATAACTAATAGATTCAAAAACAATTTGGAGAAATTTGACTCCTCGTGTTCCAAAATTTACGTCTCGGCGAAACGAACGAATATGTATGTTGTTTGCCGTTTGTCAGATCTCTTCGGCTTTTATCTAGTATTATAATCTCTCTCTCTCTCGTCTTCTCTCATCTCTATATAATATATTAGTATATATATAGATATATATATATAATATATATAACTATATATATATATATATACTACTATCATATATATATATATACTTATATATATATATATGATATATATATATATATAATATATTTATATGGCTCATGTCGATTATCCACCTCCAGGTAAGTTGAAAAACTTTTTTTTTTAAATCTACGTAATCGAAATAAGTATTGAAAGCTCTCTTGGCCATATGCGTTTTATTTCATTTATTTTTTTTTAAACAATGCAGAGTGAAATAAATAAATATACAAATAAATTAATTATAATATAAGTTAAGTAAAGGTTATCTTAGAGTTTTAGATTAGTTTAAATAGATTTTAACTATACATAGGCAAAGGTTAGCCTATGAGTTTTATTATTATTTTACAAAGATTTGAACTTTTCTTTTTTTTAATATTTTTAGGAGTGTGAAGCTGCTTTAATAACAAAGTTTCAATTTGAACACATAGATCATTTTCAACTTCAAATTTTATGAAAATGTGTTCGATTCATACAATCGATGTATTATAGTAATATAGGATGGGGAGGCGATAATCGACATGATACTCATATATATATAGTATATATATATATATATATATATATATATATTATAGTATATATATATATATATATATATATACGCTATATATATATATATATATATATATATATATATATATACTATATATATATATAGTTGATAAATGATGCTTGTGTTGTGAAGACGTGAGTGATTGGTCTTCCAAATGTCTTTTTAATTAATAATGTTAGTTAAGTTTTTTAAGTGTTTACTCTTAATAGGGATATATCTTTGGTTACTATTTTAGTGCTTTTTTGTTTTTTTTTAAATGGGATCATGTCCTGTTAATCTGCCTCCACAATCCATAATACATACCGATTGAGCAATATGAGAGTATTCGAACACATTAATAAAGTGAAATAAAACTCTGTGCAGGGTCAAATTAAACTATAGCAATAAAAGAGCTTCACACCTTTAAAAATATTAAAATTAAAGTTTAAAAGTCTATGTAAACTAACGTACTTACAATAACCTTACTTAAACGCATCATAACCTTATTTTACCGTAATTTTATTTTTATATTGAATGAAGACGTGCAGTAGTGATTGGTCTTCCAAATGTCTTTTTAATTAATAATGTTAGTTAAGTTTTTTAAGTGTTTACTCTCAAATTTTAACTTAAATATCTTTGATACTATTTTAGTGTTTTTTGGTTTTGTTTTGATGTTTTAATGTTTCAATCTGCAAATGATGAAGATTTCAGCGGAAACTTTTAAGTTAAGTTTTAGTTTAATTTTTAAATTTTTTAGACTTTATCTTTATTAGATATATTATAGAAATATTATTGGGTTTTAGCTTTTATTTTCCGTTTAATTAACACTGGATATTATAAAGTTTATTTTTAGGTTTTAATAAAATTTCCCTAAGTTAGTTTGTTTTTGTTTGACAACTGGTTAAAAGTACGATCTGTAAGCTTATTTATTTACTGTTATTTATTATTGTCTGCTTATTTATTTACTTATTTCATTAGTTATCAAAGATTACCTTGCGCAAAGTAGATTTAGTTATTGTATGTTTCTAGCAATTATTGTTATGAACGCTTGCGGGTGTTTGTTTGTATAAGTGGCTGTTCGAAGGACTGGACAGAGTTGACGTGGAGCTGGGCACAGGCAGGGGTTCCCTATTGATTTTGCCAACGTACGTGGCCTGCGTGCTAATCATATATGTGGAGTATCACCTCTCAAACTCTCATCCTAACATTTTATTACTGTCTGAGACTCAGCTAGCCAGGGATTCTTTCTTCAGTAAACTTAATATCTCTAACTACAACTTATTTTACAATTTCCGACTGAATAGTTCTGTATGTACCAATATAAACAGTAGTATTCCTGTAACACGTCTGGAAAACCCTGAATCTTCTAATTTCGATGTTCTATGGCTTAAAATCTTTCTTCCTACTACTTTCATTACCTTGTGTTTCTACTATTGCTTCCCTAATGGAACAGATTTTCACGTCCTTTTTGAATATCTTCCTACTTCCATTGAGACTTTTACTTCTACCCATCCAAATGTCGAGGTCCTTTATTTAAGTATTTCAACGTACACCACACTTTAGTGGTTGGGATCCTCTCACCTGATGCAGGAGATGGGAGGAGGCCCAGCAATAAAAATATTCTCAACGATCTAGGACAGTTATTAAAGAACCAACACACTTATCCCAGATCACTCAGGTGTTTGAACATGCATGGCTTATGTTCATCGTATATTCTCGATATAAATACATTTTCCTCCTATACCGGTGCTCTGACACAATCTCCTAGCTTCTAATTATAATTCCTCTCCAGCATCTCCACCATACCCTAAATGTATTTTCTGAAACTTAAATCGGGCTAATTTGGGGGCATTGCGTCACTTCTTTGCTAGTTACTCTTGGAGTGAATCCTGTTTTGACTCGGAGAAAGCTTTGTCTTCCTCTGAAAAAGTAGGGGCTGTAAACACGTGGGTTGAGCAAGTTCATTCCATCTTCAACAAAATTTGTTTCTTCACAAAATCCAGGAGAGAGAGATATTGCGTATCAGGGCCTTGGAAAAACTCTCGTTTTCATATCACTATATCACTCTTACTAATTTTAAATTTCTATACAGAATTATTAACAGGTTAAGCACACCACTTTCTTACATGAAAATTTAACATTACCATGTTTCTCTTGTTCATATAAATTTTTGGCCTCTTAAAAAAAAAAAAAATCAGCCTTTTCCCCTCTTATTCACTCTGACAGATCTGCAGAACTCTTCTTCTGAAAAGGCCAATTTCTTCGGCCTCACTTTTTTCATCTAATTCTACCACCTGGACAGTTCTGACATCCAGTACTCCTACTCCTCCCAAGGTTTCCTATGTGACTCTACATGTGATTATCTTAATAACCCAGATCGTTCCTCCTCGTGTCCTGAGGGAGTGTGCTTCTGAGCTAGCTCCTGTTCCCGTTCAACTTACTCTCTATACCTTAATGCAGTGGTTTCAAACTTTTTAGTTCAAGGAACCATAAGCGGATCCGGATGTTACCTGCACCCCCATTATATATATATATATATATATATATATATATATATATATATATATATATATATATATATATATATATATATATATATATATATATATATATATATTAGTGATGCAGGTAACATCCGCACATTAAAGATCCGCATCCGCATCCGCGCTTTGCCCTGCGGATGTTGCGCGGATGTTTATTGTCGAGATTTGATAAAGAATTTTATAATAAAAATACTTAAGATGAATCTGGAAATGAAAATGAGTTGAAGGCAATTCAAAAACGGCTTGATATTCCATATCTTAATGTTATCAAAAACATTCCAACTCGCTGGAATAGTACACTTCACATGATGGAAAGAATGGTATTGCTCAAAAAACCTCTTGCTTTGTACGCCAGTTCGTATTCCAAAGTTAGCATTCTTACTAATGTGGAAAATGACATCATATCACACTGCATTAAGCTATTGAAACCATTTGAAGAAATTACCAAAAAAATCAGCGCCTCTACAGCTTCTGTCTCTGATGTAATACCATTAATCTCAACGCTAAGGAAGCATTTTGAACCATCTTCAAATGAAGGTTTAAAAAGAATGAAAGATGTAATTAAACTAGAGCTAGAAAAACGCTTTGGTTCTGTGGAAATTAATGACCTTCATACTATTGCAACTTACTTAGATCCCCGTTATAAAGGCAAGTTTTTTTAACAATATTAGAACAAGTTAAATCGTCACTTTGTGTTGCAGTTGAAAAACTTCAATCCGAACAGTCTATTAATTCGCCACCCATTAAAGGAAAAAAAAAAAAGAAATCTACAGAACCAACACCTTCTACAAGTAAATCAATAACAGATTCACTGGAGAAATTTATTCCATTCCAGTGGGAAGAGTAGAAGAAACACACACTATTCTGCCAAAAGATATGGTGCAAATGATTGAAAACTATCACCAGAAAAACGACTAGATTCAAATGATGATCCTATCAGTTGGTGGAAAGTTAAGCAAAATGTTTACCCCACGCTTGGTAAACTTGCAGAAATGCGCCTGTCGCCAACTTATGTTCCAAGTGAGAGAGTATTTATCAATGCTGGGCTAATATATGATGAAAATAGAAACATACTCACTGACTCTCAGCAGAAAAGGCAGAAAAATTGATATTTCTAAAGCACAACTTCTTCCTATATTTGAATTTCAATACTAGTGCAAAAAAGTATATAATCCATTGTAAAATCTCCTTCATTAAAGGCGGAGGTTGGGAAAAAAGGTTGTTGGGGTTCATTTAAGTTGGGTCCCAGCCCGTACCCTGTTAACCTAATTTATATTAATAGATTGTGGTTAAAGGTAGATATATATGCATATATGAAAATTTACATTCACCAATATATAAATATTCGTCAAGCCGCGCACTTTCATATATATATATATATATATATATATATATGCTATATAACATCCGCATCCGCGGATGTTAAAATCAAACATCCGCATCCGCATCCGCGGATGCCGAAAAAAAAGCTGTTTATCTACTGCATCACTAATATATATATTTATATATTTATATATATATATATATATATATATATATATATATATATATACTATATATATATATATATATATATATATATATATATATATATATATATATATATATATATATATATATATATATATATATATAATTTTTATTTAAGATGTTTAAAAATAATAAGAAAAAAATAGCTCTATTTTTAAATAAATTGTAAATCTTTTTACTGAGCATCAATTTCCTTGAACTGAGAAGACATTCCGTTAGACGACCCCACCCGCAAATTTAACTCGAGGCTCCCCAGTGGCGTAACTTACGGGACCGCAAGGCCTGCAATGCGGGAGGGCCCGGTGCATGTGGGGGCCCGTGCCCGTGGTTTCAGTTTTATTCAAATTGGTTCTGCAATCTACAAAACTCGATGAAAGAGCAAAGACAAATGGATTGAAAAAAAACATGGAAAATTTTGAATTTGTTTTCCAGGTCGTTTTTCATACATTAATACTAGAATCTCTTAACTTGGTTTCGAAATTTCTCCAGAACAGTAACGCTGATCTATCAAAAGAAACTACTGTACTTGATAACCCTTTCAATTAATAGCCTTTCACATTTAAGAAATAATTTTGAAGATACTATGGCAACTGTTTCTGCTGTTGCCCAACAATGGTGTCTTGATTCCATTTTTCCAGATCATAGAGTTCGTAGAACTAAACGTCATTTTGATGAGCTAGTCCAGGATGAGCGTTTATTAGATCCGTTGAGGTATTATCAAACTGCTGTATTTTACCGAACATTGTACACAATTATTGTAAAATTAAAAAAAAGATTTGAAAGTATGGACCATTTGTGTAGTCTCTTTATAACGCTGACTCCAGAATTTCTTTCAACATCAACAAATGAAGAATTGCAGAAAAAAGCTGAAATTTTGAAATACGAATATAGAGATCTCACAGAAAACTTTCCTTCTGAAATTCAAAGCTTTCGAGTGACTCTTATGAAAGACATTAGATCAAGAACATCAATAAGAGATTTGGCAGATTTATTATTCATTGACAACTACATCATTGCGTCAAGTATACCAGATGTTTACACCTCGTTTTTGCTGCTCTTGACTTTGCCTGTAACTGTGGCAACAGCCGAGCGTACATTTTCTAAGTTAAAATTGATAAAAAATTACTCACGTTCTACAATGTCACAGGAGAGATTAGGGGAAGATTCAGTATTGGGGTCGCGCTACGCCCAATTTTCACCTCCCCTATAAATGGACATAAAATTCGGAATTATCAGCCGATTTTGACCCTATAAACACCAAACTGTAGC